>PQWD01003844.1:220660-248469 GCA_019425675.1 Leucinodes orbonalis
TTCAATTAAAAACTTTTCTTTGCGATATTCATGTGCAAATCAAGTCCATTCTACTTAGATTTCTGCATCTAGATAATTTTTTCAACTACTAAATGATACAACTCTAAAACGGCTTCCTAGCGATTAAGCCGTTTACCACTCAGCTATAAAGCATCCAGCTTACTAGCCTGGTTGCCCATTGAAAAACCAAAATTCTCCAATGTTACGAAAATTAATCTTCTGATTTTTTATTTATTTATTGAGACATATATTCTGTATATATTTATTTAAGATTGTATGCAATTTTCATTTGTGTAAATTATTCATGTTACTTGATAATCTTATAAATAATATGTGATCCATGTTGGTTGAAATTAAATAAATTATTATACTGTCTGGTTGGAATATAATTTTGGCTGAAGAACGTTAACCTTTTATCATTGACAATCTTAACAAAATATACCATGGACAAACAATTATTTAGATATCTTGATATATCCCTCTAGCCAGGGCCGTACAATAGTATTAAAGCTGTTTTCATGTAGAAAATTGAATAAAGAATTGCGCATACAAAAAAAGAAATATGTATTTATCTTCTATAGCGTTATCTAGCCATTAATATAATTACTTTTACTACGCTGGTTTCAAGGTACCGTATTGTAAACCACAAGGCGTTTGTAGCGAACAAGTTATGAGCGCGTCTAATTCTTCAATGAATATATTTTCTTTACATACATTTCAAGTGAATCATACTTATTATAAGTGTAAAAGGCAGTAAGATAATATATTTAGTAGTTGGTAAAATTTTTTTAAAATAATCATGATTGAATGTTCCCAACAGCCCATTATTTGCTGGAACTACTATTTTATTTGATAATTTAGTTTTATTCAATTATATGCTGGATACACAACCCTCATATATACATATTGGATTCTGGTTCCTCATGCAAGGTGCAATCCATAAGTGTCACGATTGGTTTTTTATGCTATCATTTTTTGTCTATTTCACGACATTGTCCACGCAGTTTACTCACTCGTTAAAATGATGATATAAAATCTCTGTACGAGCGGTATCAAGAACGAAGTGGTCTCGCTGCCTACGCTCGCTGAGTCAGGTGGAGTCAAACAGGTAATGATAACGATAACAGATTCGACCTACTTATTCCGCACACGCGTGCATACGGGCGGAGATTTTGCAAAGTTTTTTGTAAAATCTCCGCCCGATACAAATGTTTTGAAGTGAATAGGACGGTCAGGACGCTCACAATTTCACTAGTAGTCGAAAACAGAAGAGTTAAGCTCTCCTATTCACGCGGATGATATCTGGCACTGCGTGGTACCTACCTAGAAGACTCAGTATCAAGTCTACCACCTAGTATGAATTTATCTTATGCGGTAATTGAAAAATGTTATTCCTTATTTGGTTTCTACATTCTCAATGCATTTTAGTCTCCAGAAGAACATGCTATCTCTAATATTCTGGTCCACCATTCACTCATGTGCGACCTTTTAAAGATTAGTGGTCCTTCGAGCCGGATACTCTTACCACCTAAATCAAAGACCATTCCATAGTAGCATGGCCTTTTTGCTTTAACATGTTTCAGTGCTCTACGCTTTCGATTTTAAAACCAGTCCTCATAGAATATCTAACCCAATCCATAGTACTCAAAACGGTATATTAAAAGGCGCGCCATTCAGCTAAACAGAACAAAACTATATTAGAATAGATTTGTGTAGTGGTAGGTTCTGTCTTTAAGACACAATCCGGGTCACTTTCCCCTAACACATGGTTACTGAACCCTTCTCCAAACGACTCAAGGCGCACGTGTGTAGGTTATAATGTTTTCTAACGGCTGACAGCAATCTGCGCTTGCAGCCAGTGATGGTCAATAGCAAATGTACATTTGAAAATAGAACGTCAAGGATTGTTCTATCCTGCCCATAGATATAGTATATACAAGATACACAAAGGCGGCTTAGAGGCATGACAAAAATATTGAAGTATATATGTGTTGGTGAATGTCTATGTGTAAGTTCCAAATAGTGTTGTCCACGCCAAAAGTTCTTATTATCGATTGTGATGTAAATCAACGGGCGGTCTCTTTTCGTACAGAAACCAAGAAAATCATGGGTATTTTAATCCTGATGAATCTGAATCATAAGCAAACCTATAATTGTTTACAACTTATAACGACGGTGACCGATGGTGGCCAGTACTTAGTTACTTTGAGCTAATAACTGCGATAACTCCTGAGCTCGGAGGAACTAAGATATTCATTTAAATTAAATGCTGTGAAGGGCAATTTGTTTTAAATTAAATACTCGTGATAAATAACATATTTATTTGCATAGGGATTAATATTATGTTTATGAAAACACCTTCGCAAATAATGCATTATTTTAGATAAATTTAAGAAGTTATTGTGAGCTAACCTTTAAAGATAAGACATGCTGTCGCGGTCTTTTTTTAGAACTCTCATACATGACTTTTGCGAAACTTTAACCGTTTTCACAGCGCACGCAGCGGAAAGCTCTATGTAGGAAAAATGTTCAATCATTCTTTCTTACTGCTCCACTACTATTGTTTTTAGTACAGCCTATATCCTTTATCGATAAATAAGAAATCTAAAACTGAAAGGTCCAGTAGTTCCTGAGATAAGTGAGTTCAAACAAACAAACTCTTCAGCTATATATCTAGATACAGTAAATTAATTAACTCAATATTTTAAATGATTTTATTTATTGCCCTCTATATAACACTTTTTGAATGTGTTCGTATGGTTTCCTTGCTTAATTGAACATTTCGTTTACGTTTAATTCTAAGATAAGCATAGTTCCTATTAAGAGTTTAATCTGGTCTATTTTAAGTCCGCATCCATTTTTCCATCAATGGTGAACTGTGTGAAACCTGAAAACATCGATATTTATTTACCAATATGTAAATAAAATAATAAGTATCTATGAATAATGTTATTTTTACATAAGTAGACGAAATCATCAATATTTATGTTGTGTATTCTTCTAAAAAACTATTCAAGTTTTTTATCGATTGTAATGACGTCACCGCTTTGTCAAGCACTAGCGTAAACAAACAATTTGCTATTTTATACATTATTTTCGCGAATTTAAATAAAAAACACTATTTATTCTCAAATATATAAATGGGAATCAAAATTATATTGAAAACTTATATTTATAAGCCAATTTCTAGCTGAAATTAAGTAAAAAATGGTTCGTAAAATTCCAATGATAAAATCGTATTTACCAGTAAAAGTGTATTAATTCGGATTATTTCGCCTAGTAGCGTTGCATCCAGGTACAGCACACGACACCATAATTGTATAAAGTAATAATTACAATACTAATAGAACAATTAGCAATAATATTCACAATTTTCACTGAAACTTGACTGACACTGACAACACACCGGGCCGCTATATGGGCCGCTAACTCGCAAAACAATTACATATAATCCTTTATTCGCTGTCTCTTTTTCTCTCGGGCATTTTGTACTTGATTAAGGACCTCTCACTCCCACGCTTCGTGTATCTTATAAGCGCAGCGCGCTAATTCTAAATCTATGATCCTGCCTAGTTTATGGCAAGCATTTCCTGTCCACTGCGATGTAAGTCATAAGAATAAACACGAATGTTTAATTAACTACCTCCTATAGGACGTATATTAAAAAAGAAAATATATAATATGTTGGTTTCTTTAGTATACGTACTAGAAGTAACGGAAACTAGAGTTGGTCATCAACGACGATTAGAATATTAAGTCCAGGGGTATGTATTTACATTTTTAGGAATTTCATACGCAATTTATCTCTTCTATCTCAATCTATCGCTTTCGAACCTAGTTGCAACTATTTATTTATTATATTATCAGATTTAGAAATGATGAGTGTTTGTGAATATGATCATCTCTCGTCTATGTGATCGGGGATTCGATCATGAAGCTTTAACTAAACATTGATCTGTACCCCATACAAGTATTTACAGTGTGGTCAACAATATAATATTTGCATATTTAACGCCTATTGATTGCTAGTTAATGCAAGTTCTTGTATTACATAAAAAAGTCTAGTCGACTACGTTTCAAATACCAACTACCTATACATTAGAAACAGCCAAAACCCGAACTATGTATATCATGAAATCGTGCATTTTATCCACCGTTATCCAGCACTCCGCCCCTTACAATACAATACAAAATATATTAGAGAATAAACGCAAAGTGGTTTATATCTATGGATGGGCCTAAACTTATTCCTTTGGCAGTGCGCCAAACACTAAACAACTGTCAACAATGTTCCATTATCTGTGTAAACAGAACGTGAAATATGAGCGGCACTTCGAAAGTCCACGCGCTGGCAGGACAACAAGCCAAACACAAAATTAACAGCACAAATTACCTCATTGCCTCCGTTCATTTTCTTTGGATTATTGTCGCATGCACATTATTTATATACAAACACTTGGCACGATATTCACAGCCCGATTTACAATACACTAACGCACTGAAAATTTTGCATCACACAAAAAAAATACACCATTGAGTAATACGTGAAAACGTGAATCAAGGCCGGGCAAATAAAACTTTATTTCTGGATCACTATTATAGATTCCCGTCGGCTGCGCTTACGCCATTCGCGGCATTATCATGCGCGATAAAGGTCTTTTCTGTTTGCGCTCATTGCACATTAAAATTGTGTGATTGATTGGTCGCGGTCACCATCAAATAGTATAGTTCAGTGAAAGGATTTACTGCAATATGAAACGTTCCATAGAATGAAAGAAGTTTCAGTGCGTCGGGAGGCGTCGCCGGGCGCGCACTGCCCGAGGGCCGCCCGATGATTCACATCAATTGGTCCCGATTCATTAAAACAAGCAAACAAGCGTAGGCATTCGTCAGACGCGTCTGGGAACACGAACGCTGCTATGACGCGAGAGCAAGCACTCTCAAGTTTTTTATGGCATTTTTCCGACCGCCTGTCAACGGCACTTTCACCTACACGTGGAAAATAGGGAACAGACTAAAAACACGCTGTTAATGACGGTACATAGCTGATGTCTTATAGACTCTAATTATAGACGATTGTTTTATCGGTTGCATTGTAACTCTCATGATTACCCCTTAATTGTGCGATAGGAATTCCGATTTCCAGCATATTGAACCTTTTTGGTACATCATTTATGTACAAGCGAAACGTTAAATAATTCCCGGTCATGTCATTAAGTTGTAAAATCGATGGCCGTTGGAGCAGACAAGTTCTGGAGTGAAGTCCGCATCTTGGCAAGCGTAGCATTGGACACCTCTGGCCCGATGATTTGCGAAAGGTCGCTGATGTGGACGGCGGAAGACCTAGATATCTGGCATAAATGGGGGAGGAGGACCTAAGTCCAGTACTGGACTGCAACAGGTTGGAGAGAGAGTCTAATATTTATTTTATTAAGAAAAGTATTTTTTTCAGTTTTTTTAGTTTGTAAGCTCTAGTTGTAAGAGCTGCGCACGAGCAGTGTTTTGGAACTTTTAGGGTGATTCAAGTAATCACAGATAGCTTTTTTGCTTGACAGGTTAATGGGGCAAATTTTTTCCATCAGTCCAAAAGACTTTAGTTTAAATATGACTAATGATTACTAAAATAAAGGCACTTTTATAGATGATACGAAAAGTTGATGTGACAGATCAACTGAACTACTAGTATAATTAGCGTTTCAGATAGTGATAATAAACCCTGTCAACATTCCAATTGGTTTCTATTGTAACAAAATCTCATTCGTAGTTTTCAAAATCAAACTGTATCAACCACCAATTTGGAATGGAGGTATCTACTGACAAGTATCTGGCAGGTTATTTGTGTAGTAAGTCTTTTATAAATGGGCTTTTTATGGCACAATTTTTCTATTTGTGATGAATATCAGCCTAAAATAAATCTTACCTGTTTGGTCTCTCCCTCCAGCTCCAATATCTGAAGAGTGAGGGAGCTCTCCATCGCAGCGGACTCATTGAGGAGAGCATTTTCTTGTTCTATGCCACTTCTTGTTGTTACCTTCTGTGTGTGTCCAATTTCATTAATGCCTGTTAACAAATATGCATGTTAGGGATGTTCTACAATACTTTCAACAAAAACTGTAGTTAAGCTAAAGGTCATTACTACAATTTTTGTACAGTACAGTATATCTGCAGTATGTAAACATTCTGTTAGATTATTAATAATAATAAATACTAATAATAACAAAACATTAATAATAAAAGTACTATTAAAAAATGACCTACAAATAACAAATCATCATCATCAGCTCATTAAACGTCCCCACCGAGGGGCAAGAGCCTACCCGTATAGGGTGACTAGGCCTTAGTCGTCCACGCGGGCCCAGTGCGGGTTGGACGACTTCACACACAACCTTCAAATCTCTTCGCAGGCATGCATGAAGGTTTCCTCACGATGTTTTCCTTCACCGTAAGAGCGTCGGATAACGTACATATATTTTTCGAAAATTCGAAAATACATTGGTACGTGTCGGGATTTGAACCTCAGCCCTCCCGGTAGGAAGGCGACAGTCCACACCACTGAGCCACCGACGCTCTGACGAAATAACAAATGGTATACAATAAATATACCCCCAATTTAACCAAGAAAACACAATGTTTTCATCAAAAAATATTAATCACTGAGTAAATAATCATCATAGGCTTCATACAAGTAGGTAGTAGAAAAAATATATTGTTTAAATTTATAGGAAATTATTTTATAGCTTTGTAACCTTGAAAACAATTAAAAGAAATCATTTCTTGGGTTTAATGCCCAGTGCTCTTTATAATTTTTAAATAAATTATGTTTCATATGAAAAGTAAATTTGAATCATAATAGAAAAATCAATCAATGTTAACATTACAAGTTATAATACAAAACTAGAAATAGGTATCAATAGTTATGATCCAATAGGAAATTCTTAATTATGCAATTAAGTTAAAACTCTAATGGGAAGTCAGCTATTTACATTAATGTCCATTCATTAGAAGGCAATAATGTAGATAGCAAACTTCCATTACCACCACAACATTTATGTTATTTAGATAGAAAGCACAGTCAAATAGGTGGTGGAAAGTAATTGAATGAAATTGTTATAACAAACACCAATTTCAATTGTACAATTTTTAATAAAAGTAATGTTTATAAACATTGTACTATCATTATGGCTGGCAATTAATAGGACAAATTTAAATAAAAATTGGTAACAAGTTATAAAAGAATAATGTGTCTAGAATTCACTCATGGATTTGTAAAAGTATCCTGTTTTGTTTCAATTATATTAGCATAAACATTTGTATTTAATGTAGGTTATAGTGGATTCAATAAGTCTTCTGCTAATGAATTTTGAAAGTAGTTCAATATATGAATACAAAATTGCAAGTAAGATGTTAACAATTACTGCTTCTGCACGTTTAAATGTACTCGTTAATGCATGAAAAGTGAAATTATAGAAACAGAATGTAGGCCACTAACCTCTTGTGTGATTTTTAGTTCATGTCGTGTGTTCTCGTAGATGATCTCCAGATCATCGTACCTCTGCTGCAATGCACTCTTTTCCTCGAGGAGTACCAGGCCAAGTTGTGCCGACTGGATTTTTTCGCTGCTGGCCTGGTCCAGCTCGCGACTTAGCCTGTCGATCTCCGCCTTCAGGTCCACCACCGACATTTCGGTCTGGGCCGTGGCTGCCATCGCGACAGTTAGACGGCCGTCTGTGTTATCTTCATAAACAAAGTAAATAATCTCAGAAAAACAACGATATAAAACGTGTAAAATCAATTGTTTCTACATTCTCCCAAAAGAAAACGTCTTGACAGCTCGTAGACAGTTCGAGTAGTGATGTCACATTACGTGGATAAATTAAATGAATACGCAATGAGTTCAATTCATATCTGTAGTGATGTAGCTTATCATTCAATTGACATTTATTAATGTTTTTTCGTACTAAACATAATTGAAAAGTGGAAAGCAATCGTTGTAACAAAAGTTATTTGTACCATTTGTTTATCAAAATATAAAAATATGAAAGAATATATGAACAAAAATAAATATATCTTTTTAACATACGTTAAATACATCTAGATATGTTGATGCATAGTACAACATCCTGCAATTTCATTTTGAATGTAACTGAATAATGGGTACTTATTCAATTGAGTTCGAATGAGACTTTATTAGTATACTGGATACATTGGATATTAAGTCATAAAAAGTAGTAGGTATTTCAACTTTGAAAAAAACGCTTCCAAGTACAAGGTTATTTTGTACTATAAATAGCTTTATATTTTTGCCACCTACCTACAGCCACTAGATTATAACTTGAACCAATGCAGAACAAACGTTCTATGTATGTAAGTATATATGAGTTTTCAAGAGCCAAGTACGATGTAATCTTTATCAACGATACTCTTAAACCAAATTTCTCAAGAACCTACCAAAACCTACCAAATGTAGGCATAGTATATATACAATAGCTTGGAACTGAAAAACTCAGTTTAATCGATCAACTAAATCAAACTCAACCTCACTCTAAACGATGTTGTCATGTCTCCTGGAGATGTCCCTTCCAGCTCAGGACGAACATAGCCCTATTTGCCGACGTCACAGCTATTTACTGTTCGTCAAGGCACGCGGGCCCCATAGTCATTGCCCTCCAAAAGTCCGCCAACACGCTAGGTGGTTGGTTTAGGAAATGGATGGTCGAAGTCCATCCCAACAAGAACGCGGCGGTCCTCTTTCAGAAGGCCGGTGCGCCATCCGGTCGATTCCTTCCACCTCAGGTCACGCTATTCGGCGTTCTACTCCTAGGAAAAAGAAAACCCGATACCTAGGCGTCACTCTCGATAGTGGTCTAACCGTTGGGCCGCACATCAAAACAGTGCGCAACCGGACTGCATTCGCACTCGGGCGCCTGTATTGTCTAATGCACGCACGAAGTAAATTATCCCTTAGTAATAAGGTGAGAATCTACACGGTGTGTATCAGGCCCATAATGACATATGCCGCTGTGATATTTGTACACGCTGCATCCACTCACGTCCATAGGCTACAAGTCATTCAAAATAAGTGCATGCATAAAGCCACGGGAGCACCGTGATTCATACGTAATGTCAACCTTCATTGAGACTTAGGGCTGCCTACAATTTCGCAATACCTAAAGTTAGCGTCCAAACGCTTCTTCGACTCGGCAGTAGTGCATTCAAACCAGCTCATTGTCTCCTCTGCTGATTATCATCATCAGCTTATTAAACGTCCCCAATGAGGGGCCGACCCCTAACCAGATGGACGGATGATCTGGTTAAGGTGGCGGGTAGCAGATGGATGTAAACTGCAAGGGATCGGTCCGCGTGGAAATCATTAGGGGAGGCCTTCGTTCAGCAGTGGACATAATAAGGCTGTAATGATGATGATGATGATGATGACTGAGGGGCACGAGCCTACCTGTACAGGGTGATTAGGCCTTAGTCATCCACGCGGGCCCAGTGCAAATTAGACGACTTCACACACAACCTTTGAATCTGTTCGCATGCGTGCATAAAGGTTTCCTCACGATGTTTTCCTTCACCGTAAGAGCGTCGGATAACGTTCATATATTTTCGAAAATTCGAAAACACATTGGTACGTGTCGGGATTTGAACCTCAGCCCTCCCGGTAGGAAGGCGACAGTCCACACCATTGAGCCACTGATGCTCTTGCGTCGGCGTCCAAGGGACGTGCTAGACGATCCAGACAACCCTATCAAGGTCGCCGCCGCATCGGCGGCCGAAATAACTAAAACATTACAACAAAACGACAAAGATTCCGCCTTCACCCGCGGGGGCGGAATCTCGGTTGTCACAATCCGGTGTTCCTGCAGGTTCTCTCAGTCCCTATTCGCGTAACCGGCGTGTGCCAGGCCGCTTTTCTCCCCAAACATATGTATGTTAGGCTACCAAGCCCCCCGCAACCTAAGCCGAGATTCAAGTCCCACTCTGGACACTCTTAGGCTCGTTGTGTAAATTTTAAGGCTTATAGCCATCTGCGCTCGCCAATAGCCTGGTGAAGCTGTAAAGGCCTCATGCGGCCAACAGCAGTAGTCAGTTGGAACACAAAAGAAATCATGGAGATGCCGTGAGTCGTAACAGACAAATTGACATACATTCAATATTCATAGCAGTATTCACCTCAAATGACTACGAGAAAAAATATACTCGGTTCAATTTGTAAAGTATGGCTACTCCATTCCATAATACTTTAATTAATAATCTAAATAATGGTAAATCGACATTTGCCAATGTAGTCAAAGAGTAAACCATGAGTAAACACTATGAATGTGGCGTGATAACTTGACGTTGTTTTTTTTTATCAAATATAGATGACTAATAAATATGCCATTATTGTCTGGCCACGGAAGTGTTACTAGTTTTTTTCAGATGCACGTTTTGCCGTTGTGCTTGTACAGCTTCACCGGGCAAGTGGGCAGCGCAGATGGATCTCAGAATAATGACAGATAGCATTTTAGGCACAGGCATTATTTAAATGGTGGCCTCAATCACTGTCTATAAATGTGTAATTTTTATTATGAAATAAACTTTATATTAAACCTAATTGCACGCAATTTCTTAAATATAAAATAAATACACGTATTTATAATTAATATTTATTTGTAAAACATCAATTGACTAATATTACAAAGTTTGAAAAAAATCTACAATTTTTATATTCAGAAAAATAATATGAAAAATAATATCATTACCGCGACATGTTACATGGGTTCCAATATACCAATAGTGTCTTGAAACAATTTAGATATAATCAAAGTCATGTATCACTATTATTAGCAAAATTCGCAAACAATGAAAAATACTAGGAATTAAAAGGTACAATCTTAGATTTGTGTGGACATAAAATAAGTTATTTGAATTGAAATGTATAAAAGCAAATTAAATTTACAGCAGTTTGCGATTTTGTTACAATTGTTTTCTATATATATAAGAATAAAGAGTACTTTTTTCTTATAAAAATAATGTGTCAGTGAGACGAGTATTATCTGTTCGCATAATAGAAGTTTTAGTAAACAAAATAAAACAAAAAGGTAGGTACTAACTTACAGCTTTAGATAAAAACACCTTCCCTTTCATAGACCCAGGTGCAAGTGCATAATTTTTGGTATTTAAAGAGTTTGAGTTAAAACAAAAATAAAACATATGTAACAAAACCACAAAGCAACATTCAACAAACTACTATTCACTCATGTTAGCACCTGATCACTTAAACGTGAGAAACCAAAACTCAATTGATTAACAACTGTAATTGACCAAATTACTGTCCTAAATAGATTATCCTAACTCTAAAAGTAGGTATACAATTGAACTACTTAATGTTTATACTATATTTTAAGCTACCTATGTATATGGAATGTCTGTTTTTTATATTGCTTATTTTTTATTAAATCAAAAAGTCGACCTTAATTTTGACAATAGTTTAGGATTCCAGATGTACCTAGAATATGTATCGATATTACAATATCAGATCGGATTAATATGTTTTAGTGGATACTTATTATTAAACTAAATGATAGATAATGTATACGTTTTGTACTAAACAGTTTATATAAATAAATATTACATCTATATAGTATTATGTATTTTTTAAAGAACTTGGCACTGAAATGGCGGGTTCAAAATATTTCGAATCAGGCATGGAAAAATATTGATATTTTTTCACAGTGGATTTCAGGGTATATGCCTTTTCATATATGCGACCATAATATGCTAATAATATATATGTTTATAGATACGATTAAAAGATATAAGTACTTGTGTAAGCTGCATATTCACTAATACTCTTAGTTATGTTAAAAAAATAAATTTAGCTGAGATTATTCATTGAGCACAACATGAAAAGCTTACTTGATACATTACTTGTGAGCAATTGTCTACTAAATTAATAAATCAGAACCCTATTATTGCTTTGTATTTGTAAAAGTGATGATACTCATTCTCATATAAAATAAGGCACCCTGAGCTTACGCAGTCCATCAGTTTCACCGAAAAGTACCTTAGTAGATTTCAGATCATACTAGTGCAATTTTCAACCACAATTTACAGACAGATCAACTGAATTACTTTTTCAAACTGTTGAAACAATTATTTCCGATATTGTTTATGGCATTACAATTATGAGGTCCCGGTCCCGGGCGCATTTTTTTTTTAATTTGAAACATAAAAAAAATTCAGAATCGAGAATAATAATTGAATAGTTTGATATATCCGCAATCTGTACTTTACTTTATAAAGAACGCTTCACATTTCTTTTTAACCCAGTCAATATCCTAATTGCTTATGGGTTAGGTAAAATCAAACTCCATTAATTTAAATGAAATTTTGCTTCTTTCTAGACAGTACAACGAACCCAAAAAGTTTGGGGTTACTGAAACCTTTTCGGTAACCCCAAAGGTTCCATATATTTCAATAGATAATATCATACAACACTAAGGAAATTCATGAGTGCAACAAATGAAATTCACGAGTACAAAAAATTTGAAAGTGCTTTTCCATCCTCTAATATCACTGCGGAAGACATGGGTCTCATACATCATTACCATACCTTAGAATAATTCTGCTCTAATAACGCAGTTCGCCTAAGGAGAAGCTACCTGAATTTTAAATTATTACTTATGACAGTGAAAGAGCAAATAACTGTCATTTTATATAGTATAAACAGTTCAAAGACAGATTATCAATAAATACATACTTAGATAATATCCCTGTAATAAAATAATTCTAACAGTTAAACCTAAAACGTATAAGCCAATTAAAAAAGTACTGATACAAAGATATATACTACTTTAAAAACTTCTCTTTAATCATTGGTTACGAAAACGACAGTATATATTTTGAGGTGGAAGTAATTCTATTCCTTAGTTTAGAGGTTGTAACCACTTGATGTTTTCAAAACTCGAGCGTATACTTTGGCGAACTGGATCACATACATCGATCAATATAATCAAAGATATTTTCCTTCCCTTTCGAGCAATCAACGAACAGCACAAATTGCGCCACTTACATCTAAATTTACTATTACTAAAACCTACATCAAATGTAAGATTTATTCTAAACAATTTACAATTACACAGTTAATTGTTTTTGAATAAATTAGTCGATAAAGAAGACTAGAAAAATTAAAAGATTGAATTGAATTAATTTCATTATTACACTAATAATATCAAGATAAGAACATTCAATTAATAAATCGATTAAAACACAACACCAACATAAATTGTTAATAAATTAAAGAATATGCTTACCTATACTCATTATTTGACAGTGTAAAAATTATGAAACGGTAAAGTCATATCTAACTATTCATAAGAGATTAATATGTAGATTGTTTCTACACTTATACATAAAATATATGAATGAATTTCATAAAAGATAAAAAAAATATAGTGCATAAATTTTATATATTCAAGTTTTGATCTATTTTATAGCTTGAAAAATTTTATTAATATTGTTCACTGTTTTACCTATATATTTTGCGGCCAGTCTTTGCACGTTTATATTTTAAGTCCGACATAGATTGAATTTTTTTATAATTTACGAATTTTAATTCATAAGTCAAGGAAGGGTCTCGAATGTAACATTATAACAATTGCTTTCTATCAATGTTATCTAATTTTTAGCACATATTAAAATATTACACACTAATATTTTAATATGTACATTGTAAAAACAAGATTTTGTTTCAAACCATCGATCTTTTCTTTCTAAACATTTCAAAACAATTGTACAGTAATATACAAAAACAAAATTGGTAAAGTTATTTTCATGAGTCGAATTTAGTGAATTACTAAGACTTTTGTGTATCAGGATCGTTAAGTACAATAAAAACGTACAAATATTCGCCTTAAAGCTGCGAGTTTTCTTTGAGGAGTTCTGAATAGCAATGGGAGACAAACCTAAATATATGACAAACCGCTTTACAAGCAATGTGCTTCAAATATTTACAACTGATGACAGCAAATACATAGTAGCCACCACACTAATATTATGAAGGCGAAAGTTTGTGAGTAATGTTTGTCACTCAAATCTAAACGGCTGAGGCGATTTTATAAAATTTAGTATGTAATTAGCTGACACCCTGGACATATATTAACATATAGACTTAGTTTTCCTGCAGAAAATATCGTAACCGCTTGTATTTTAGTTTACGATATAGTACAGCCTGTAGTAGCTTCTGGTCGCGAAACTGGAGGGGCGGTGACGGGTATACGGGGCGTGGCTTCTTGGGCGACGGGCGCCTCGATCCGTGAGGATATTGTTACCTCTTGCACTTTCTGGGCTGCTGGTAGTGGGACCTGTTTATTAAGAAAGAGGTTATTATTGAACGTAAGGGGTACCAACATACAATTTTTGGTTATTACTTGGGACATGCAGGATACCAACATTCAACTTTTGGGAACCAAGTACGATGCTGGTCTATTTTCTCAACCGTTGAACCGTTCCTTCGTTTGAGAACACGCCGAACAACGAAACGAGTTGTTTGGCGTGCCATTTGTTGGTATAATTTAATTGTAAGTCAGCTTGTAATTAATTTTACATAACAATTAAAAGAAATTGTACGTAATGATACACACCCTCCCAAAGCGTATATATCCTTGTTACGATCCAAAATCGAGGTAAGCTAGTTACGACCTACCTCCATCAATGCTATTGAAGGCTTTATTGGTAGATATTTTTTTTATGTTATAAGTGTTCAGGACGGGATAGGAGGTACGATGGTAAGCGATAAGCAGCATTGAAAGAGACCAACAACTGATAGACAGTTATTATCCTCCATCAATGCCGCACTGCGCCCCTGTGCCCTACACCTCTTCACTAGTTACAGTGCCCTCATCCCGAAACACAAAAGTGCTTAGCACTCCTGTTTCACGGGACGATATCTGGCACTGCGGTGGTACCTAGACGACTCAGTATCGAGTCTCAACATCAGCCCAGTATACGTCCCCACCGAGGGGCACGAGCCTACCCCTATAGGTGTATAGGACTTAGTCGACCACACGGGCCCAGTGCGGATTGGATGACTTCACGCACAACTTTGAATTTCTTCGCAGGCGTTCGCAGGTTTCCTCACGATGATTTTCATCACCGTAAGAGTGTCGGATAAACGTACATATAATTTCGAAAATTCAAAAATACGTTGGTACGTGGCGGGATTTGAAACTCAGCCTCTCGGTAGGAGGGCAACTGTCCACACCATTGAGCCACCGACGCTCTGAGTATCGAGTCTACCACCTAGTGAATTGTATATTACCTCTGGGGGCTCCAACGGCTGGTCAATGGATTCTGAGGGCGGAGCTCCGAGGCTGGGCGCACGGGACCGGGGCTTCGCTATGGACAGGCGGCGCTCGCGCGAATTGATTATCGACGTCAGGAACGGAATCTGATTACTGATGGCCGCCATGAATGGTTTGTAGCCCACACTGCATAAAAATAGTATAATGTTAACTCTCCATGTAGAATAATACATTTTATTTTTGACAAGTGACATTAAATCCGAAGTACATGACTTCGGATAAAAAATAATTTTAAATGATCATTAACAAATGACAAATATATAATTTATATGAAGGGTAGGGAAGGGTAGTTTCTTTGAATTGATTGTGGCACAACTTAGGTTAGGTTAGGTTAGGACACAAATTTATAAATTGACCACAGTTTTCCGACGTAAGCTGTTATAAAAATAAAATAAGCATCAGCACCATCAGCCATTCTAATAATAACAAATGCTGCTATGAAGTCTTCAAAATGAACATTCTTCGTTTCTGCACTGTAAAAATAAGATTATTTAGTAATTGAAACACAAAAGTTAGAAAAGGTACAAGCACGTGGAACAACACCTATAAAGCGAATGAGTGACAAGTAAATGTAAAAAACTTGGCATTTCTCACCAGTCTGGCTATGTTGACATCAAAAGAACGACCATTGCCATAATAGCATTTAGCAGCAGGATTCGGTTAAGTTGACGTCTTTGGAGAATCTTAACAGCATTCACCCACCTACCATTTCTTTGTCATAACTTAGCATACCTAATATTATATGTGTCGTCATATAGTCTTAGTTTTTCCCGGCTCAGTATCAGACAGTTAAAGTCCATTAGTTGTTTATCTTCTGCGTGAATGGCATCAAAGTTACTGCTATCCCAGCTTCTGCAGACATCCCAGCAAACCTTTAGTATTGAAGACGATCTGTGCGATGTTTTCTCCATATGAGCATCTCGGCGGGCCGGGCTGGCGGGGCGGGCCCGTCACGAATAGGTCTCGCCAAACTTTTTGGCCGCTCCGAATTTCGCACAAGACGATGCGCAGTTTACAAAATTTCATACATTTGTAAACAATAAATATCCACTGACATTCACACAGCGCCATCTAGCCCCAAGTTGAACCCTTGGTGTTGCAGCCGACGTCTCAACCGTTACACCAAATGGGTCGTCTAATTTGTACTTGACTATACCTGCGCAGTAACCACTTTGACTATATTCAGAGCGGCCGTAAAGTTTGGCGAGATGTGTACCAGTCGGCGGCGGCCCAGGCGCACAGCTGGCACAGCGCGGCCCGCAGGCGGCGCGGGCCCGGCACGTACCAGTCGGCGGCGGCCCAGGCGCACAGCTGGCACAGCGCGGCCCGCAGGCGGCGCGGGCCCGGCACGTACCAGTCGGCGGCGGCCCAGGCGCACAGCTGGCACAGCGCGGCCCGCAGGCGGGCGGGCCCGGCACGTACCAGTCGCGGCGGCCCAGGCGCACAGCTGGCACAGCGCGGCCCGCAGGCGGCGCGGGCCCGGCACGTACCAGTCGGCGGCGGCCCAGGCGCACAGCTGGCACAGCGCGGCCCGCAGGCGGCGGGGCCCGGCACGTACCAGTCGGCGGCGGCCCAGGCGCACAGCTGGCACAGCGCGGCCCGCAGGCGGCGCGGGCCCGGCACGTACCAGTCGGCGGCGGCCCAGGCGCACAGCTGGCACAGCGCGGCCCGCAGGCGGCGCGGGCCCGGCACGTACCAGTCGGCGGCGGCCCAGGCGCACAGCTGGCACAGCGCGGCCCGCAGGCGGCGCGGGCCCGGCACGTACCAGTCGGCGGCGGCCCAGGCGCACAGCTGGCACAGCGCGGCCCGCAGGCGGCGCGGGCCCGGCACGTACCAGTCGGCGGCGGCCCAGGCGCACAGCTGGCACAGCGCGGCCCGCAGGCGGCGCGCGGCCCCCGGGCTGACGTCGCTGGCGCGGGCCGCGTTGCAGCACCGCAGCACGGCCAGCGCGTCCCGCAGCACCACCGCCACTACGCACGCCCACTCCAGGCAGCACGCCTCCGTCATCAGCTGCAGGAAGTATCTGCAACGACGGAACAACTATAAGTATTTTGTCCAATTAAGCATTGTGTGACAGCCCGCGTGATTCACTATAACCCTTTTGGATATTAACGAACAACGAATATATTCAATAAATACTCCAAATTTTCTGTCTAGTGGTGGTCTGTGATTCCGTGCTATACTTGAACTACTCGAACCTGGTACCGGCGGTACCTAAGCTGCACGGATCTGGTTTTGCCGGTACCTGAGCTGCACGTGTGCGGCGTGGTCCCCTCGCGCGGCCTGCTGCCGGTGCAGTCGCTCCATGAGCGCGGCGTAGCGCCGCTCCTCCCCGCCCCCGCCCCCGCCCGCCCCGCCGCCCACGCCCCCGCCCGCCCACGACGCCGCCCCGCCCTCCGCCACGCTGCACTCGCCCACTGAGCTGTACACACGGATACCTTTATAAATAATAATAAATACCTGACACTGACATTCACACAGCGCCATCTAGCCCCAAGTTAAGCGTGAATTATGGGTACTAAACAACGGATAAATACTTATACACATTTTATTTGTAAAAACATACATATTATACATAGAAAACACCCAGACCATTACAAACAGACATGTCTGTTTGTAATGGTCTGGGTTTGTTTTCTACACACAATTTCATGCACACAAATGTTTGTTCTGCCCGGGGATCGAATCCGGAACCCTTGGTGTTGCAGCCGACATCTCAACCGCAACACCATATGGGTCGTCATTTTATTAAGCCCTTGATCGCCAATGACGCCTTAAAGCGCCAGATACAATAGATTTTTTATTATATCTGGATTCCTGGCGTTCAATAAGTAAATCCATGAGAAACGATCGAACACCAATCACCACACACGTAAGTGCAGACAAAGAAAGCATTTTTACGTGTTTATGGATTGAATAAGTTTGTTGATTACGATGATGATGGGATTATAAGAAGGCCGAAGAAAGTTGAAATTATTTGGGCGAATTCTTTGTCCGACAGTGATTGTTATGAATGCTGTTATATATAAAAGGACTACTAAAAAAATGTATTATGTATAAATGTAAATGCTGTAACAAAATCACGAGCTTACTGCTTTTCGTTTCAATGAAATTTTTTTTTTTCTTTGACGCGCGGTTCGTAAATTGATTTAATAAAAAATAAACATTTGATCATTAAGTATACACTAGTTTAATATATTACATGTAGATTTTTAATAAATGTTAAACCCGAAATATTTTCGTATCATCATCAGCTCATTAGACGTCCCCACCGAGGGGCACGAGCCTACCCGTATAGGGTGATTAGGCCTTAGTCGTCCACGCGGGCCCAGTGCGGATTGGACGACTTCACACACAACCTTCGAGCGTCGGATAACGTACATATATTTTCGAAAATTCGAAAATACATTGGTACGTGTCGGATTTGAACCTCAGCCCTCCCGGTAGGAAGGCGACAGTCCACACCACTGAGCCACCGACGCTCTGACGCACCGAAAAATATTTTCGTACTTCAAATATATCCCGAACCAAAAATTGTTATAAAATAAATGGCAACATAAACTATAAGTACAATATAAACACTTGACTAGTAAAAAGGCATAGGAAGAACCCAACTTTCTGGTCATCATATACAAACCTGACTGGTCTCGGAGACAATGGCGGTGCAGCTCGTAACTGCAAGCTCACGTATCCGCTGTCACCGCACACGCTGTCGGTGTCCGCCGATGTACTGTACGTATCTAGGACAACGATATTGGATATTTATTTTACTCCGCAATGCTTAACCTTTTAGTCACAATGAGTCTAGACACAATGGATAATAAATTGATTCTGTTGGATATATCCGTCTGACGCTTTTAAATAAACAGAAAACTAACTGAGATGTGTGCTTCAAATTAAATATTAACAGGCCAAACGCGGGAGATGCAAACGGAACAATTCTTGACGCTATTTCCGCGCGCGCTATGCTATGCTCAGGGTATTTCTTAGGGATGAAATCAGAAATGATGTTCTGTGAGAGAACAAAGTAAACGACATAGCGCACCGGATTATCAATTTGTTGAAGTGGGCCGGTCATGTATGTCGCGGAACGTATAAAAAGTAATTATTCATAGTTAAGTATCCATAATTCAAGCAAATTTGCTTAAATTGTGGCTAGATGGCCTTGTTTGAATGTCTATGGATATTTATTATTAATTATCATTACTAAGCTACAGCGCTATTTCCTAGACACAAGTGGTACCGCGTCCGTATCAGGGTCTGGCGCGAGGTACGGCCACGTGAAATTCCTGGTCCACCACACGGCCCATTGCCTTCGATTGTTCCTAGATGACGCGATTGGACGCAGGGTACGCCCACGTGAAGTCCTGTTTCACACCGCACATGCTTTTCAACACATATAGTCGTTGGAAATGGTGTAATAAAATACTCACTAGCAACATCGCTGTGTTTCCTAGGCACGTGTAGCACGGTGTCCGCGTCAGGGTCGGGCGCGGGGTACGGCCACGCGAAGTCCTGGTGCAGTCGGCGCACCGCCTTCACCGCGTCCGTCAGCCTCGCCGCCCTCTCGCGCTCGCCGCCAGCCACGCCAGGTGCACGTCCAGGGCGGCCGCCATCCGCCTAGCGCCATCAGCCGCCCAGCGCTCAGGAGGTCGCGCGCGTGACGCTGGATCATCATGTCGATGAAGAACTCCTCCGCTGTGCCGGTTAAACTCTCCCTGTGGATGAATATACCTTGTCTGTTGAAATTGTTCTTTGTAATTGAATGACCAAATTAAAAATGTTTCTAGGTCCACTTAGGGATTGAAGGGATTTTATACACTTGCAACACTGGTGTTAATACTTATAATAGTCTGTAGTTTTGTCTAGTTAGAACGTTTGTAAGTGGTACTTCAAAATTGATACTAGAATGCCATAACGCTCTAGAACGCGTTTCGGTGAGAAACAGGAATAAGGTGACACTACAGTGGATTAAAGGACACAGTGGATCACGCGGTAACGATGCAGCGGACGAGCTGGCGAGACGCTCAAATTCCAAAGCCATCGGACCGGAACCTATAATACCAATCCCATTTAACCAGATCAAGAACAGGCTAAGAGACCACACACAGACAGTAGCAGCGGAGTGGTGGACCTCGACACCAGGGTGCAGGCAATCCAGGGAGGCCATGCCATCCCTGGACAGGAAACTGTCTAGACGTCTTCTACGGATGGACAGAAATAGCCTTAACTGGTGACGGGGATCATCACTGGACACTGCGCACTAAACAAACACTTTACACAAAGGTATCACGGACAGTCCTCTTTGCATAGCGTGCATGGAGGAGGAGAAAACGTAGGCACCTAAGAAGGTGCAGGCGTAGCCAATCCGCAAGGAGACTATCGGCTCACCGGTAACAGTCGCGGATGCCCTGAGGAGACGGAAGACTTATCTGCTTTTGGAGGGAGGTGGGCTGGCTGGAATGACCAGAAGGCCGCCATGGCTCACGCACAATGTCCACTTCCGGACTAAGTGCGGAAACCGAACCCGTAACATAGAAGTGGTACAAAGTTGTTTTTTTCGATACGTCTCAGAGTTAGTCCACTTATTAGTTTAAAAACCCTAAGATTCAAACAGTCCTTAGTCTAGATTATTGTCATGGAACCAGTGTTGCTAGTGCAAAATCTGAGATAGCCATTCATTTTTTTGTTACCTGTCAGCTCTTGCAGGTACGACTTCTTCCGTTTGACAGCGGCTGTAGCCCTGGCAGGAGGCGCTGGGGGAGCAGGGGCCGCGTGGGGGCGTGTCCCCGTGGGGAGTGTGTCCCCTGGCCCCGTGCGCCGGGGGGACGGCTCCCGCGGGGACACTGTTGTACTGAAGCTACGCCGCGCCCTCCGACACTGACGCACATTATACGGTTATTTTTAACAATATATGTAGTAGCTACTAGTTTCTTGCTTATTTCTGCTCAGTATCCAACAGTCCGAACTAGTGGTAGACTCCAATTTGACATTCGTAAGTGCTCTTTAAGGACCAAATTTGAATAAATTTATTTTGTTTGATGTTAAGCACAGACGAGGCGCTTGAATTGGAGTACGCTCACTTACATAAAAACATATAACATTTGATTTAAAGATCCCAGATTATATGTACTTTTTGGGAAACAGATATGGTCATGGTCATTCATATATTTATAATTTAACCCATTAACATTAAGGCTAGTACTAAAACTTTGGTGTATGTAAAAAAATAGCGATGTGTGATTGTACAAACATGACATAAATGACCCAACAAAAATATAGCAAATCCAATTGAAATAAATTTACAAAACCATAAGAGACTAATAAAAAAACAATAGATAACCAATATTAAAATGAAACCGACGTGTACCTTCCGACTGACCTGCATGGTGCCAAGTATGACTGACAAGTCCTCGGCGTTGGGGCTGACCGTCTGCGACTGTGCGATCTGCCCATACTTCGCCTGAACGTTGACTGAGTTCCGCGGCGAATCTACATCGTTCGGGTCTGCCGGAGAGTTTAATATAAATAAAGAGAAACATGTCATTTTTTACTAACGATCTTTTTCTCTGTATGAAATTTCAAACACTAAGTTAAATTAAATGCATACATTTAAGTTATTGATTTGTTCAAAATGTGACTAGTGACTATACTTAAATTACGTTTAAATTATTATAAATATTACACAGCTGGAAGGGTTCCTTAATTATACAAATACTATTATCACTAGAGACTTGAATCTACCACGTTATCCAATTGAATAGTGGCGGAAATTTACACTACGACCCCTTACATTAGGGATGCTTACCTTGAGCCTAATTTGAATAGGTACTTAAATGATTTAAGATATTGAGTTGTTTTTATTAATAGTGTATTTATTTTGTTATCAGTTCATCACAGTTACATCCCATCTTTGTATTTTATTCGTAGATTTAAGGATTTCGGTTTAAGGATGCTATTGTATTTTACAGAATTGAATATGTCTTTTTATAAAAACTAGTCCAATTTATTTAAAGCAACTGTGTTTAGGTATTAAATTAACATAAAAGATGGCACAACCTTTTTTGGCCTTTTATATTAGATGTTAATTTATTTTGGAACAAGTTCAGCATTCATTGGCCGTAGGTAAAAAACGGGTTCGTAGGTCTTAAGCAAATACTGTGGACTGACAAATTAGTTCACAAAAACAAGTGTTACGCGTTTCAATAAAACCGTTACATGACGTGCGGCCTAAAACATCAGCAATTAGCTGAAAAATAACGGATGCGGAACGTCGGTGTATCCTGTTCACAATTACATAATTGTCTGCCTGTATGTCCTTCATTAGATATATTATTTACTTCGGCAATGCTAATGAAATCGCTTAAATTGACTAAAATTTAAAGAAGCACTACTATACGCACGTTAATTGCCATGGTACCATAACGATGCCTTGGAATGTTTTTTTAAATAAATTGAAATAAACCAACGAATCAGCCTGCCCTTGTCCTTTTGCATGGCCCAGGCCCCCCACACATCTTGGTTATGGGAAGATACAGACTTAAAGAACCTGTGTTAAGACTATGATCAATTACCTGACTAATATTTATATTGGGATTTAGAGGTTCCAGCATACACCTATCAAAAACAAGTCAATCTCACCAGCGTATTTTGGAATTAAGCGTCATTTAATTACAATGGACCAGCATAGCGCTTTCAGTCCAAAATCTCTCACAGTGGACTACAGTATTGGTACTTAACAAACCATACCTATAGCTCTGAGGAAGCGCACGAGGTCCCTGGCCAAGTCCCAGCGCTCCTGCTGCAAGGCGGTATCGAGCAGCTGTGTAGCCAGTTGCCTACTTACGGCTGAGCTCTCCAGATTCTACGAATATAACACAATGAATTGCCAATACAATACCGGCAATTAATATAAAAACATCACCAAATTTCATATGAAATATTATCATTCTTTAAAAAAAACAGAAAGCCAACTTTGTTCATTTTGTATTTACGATTAAAAATAAACTTATTTAATAAGCAATAAAAGCTAATACCTTTAAAAGCTGGAATATAGAGATTTCAATTTAGAATTACAGTACCAATTAAGTCGAAAGCATTTACAAAAATATGAAATTGTTCCTTATAATTAAAACAAAGTTTTATAAATCATACCTGTAATATAATGAGATAGGATGCTGCTGTGTCCAACATCTTTCGCTGAAGACACTCCTGGAATAACTCCTTCGGTTTGCCCGCGGCTGAGAATAGGTACGCCCAGAGAGCTATCTCTGTCTTACGCGCGCACTGTACCACTGTCTAGAAAGAGAAAGGTAGCATGGTGAACATTTATTTATGAACACCATAACAAACATATAAATGATACTACTGAGCTGTAACGTTTACAGCTAAATATCTGCCTTCACCGTAAGTCAAATTTGTAGGGTTTAGAACAATTACCCCGCATGATCCAATAGACACTGATAGTAGCCACAGACTCATTCGCTATTTTAATGGAATACTTTGAGCAGGTGATTTTGGTTTCAGTCCCAAAGGTTGAATGCCAGGATCCCTTACATGAACCCTAATATGTATTGGAACTCTTAAATTTCAAATTCGAGACATAAAATTCTAGACATTTGCTAGACATTGGTTATCAATGGTGAAACTGATAAACTGGTATATGACTTGGATTCTGTCCGTAACATAAACACTTTGAAGGCCAATGAAGATGTCGTTATTATATTAGAAAGGCATAAGAAATAAAAGATTCTATACTTTCCTAACATTGAGACAGAAAAGAACCATCAGAAATCTATTTTGCTTTTCAGAATGTAAAAGGTGAACGTATCCTAACGAACCTGTAGATATACCGGGAACTCGTGAACGAACTCGATGACGCTGGGCAGCTGTGCGTCAGGGATGGGTTCTTTACTGGTCGCCTCCTCTTCCAAGACCTGATGATATCAGCAAACAAAGAAAATAAATGTAACATGTGGCACTTCAACTTTATGAAATTTAAATATAATATAATAAATGGATTTTGACTTCGATTCTAATAACCACCAAACCCTCCATTCTAAAGTCAATTTTTTTCTTCCACGGGATTAATTTGGTATACTCGTCATTACTACGAAGTTACCGTCGATGGGTTGTGGACATACGTTAAGGTGATCTGTCGGCTGTTTAACAAATGAAATACATAAATAAAGGGCCGTCAACGCATCTCTGTGACCTCAGCTGTTGAAAATGTCCAAGAGCGGCGGTAGGTAACACTTTCCATCAGGTGAGCTGCACGCTCGTTTGTCTCGCTTTTTTTTCATCAAAAATATATAGCAGTCAAGCATCGAAAGGTTGTGCGTGAAGTCGTCCAACCCGCACTGGGCCCGCATGAACGACTAAGGCCTAATCACCCTATACGGGTAGGCTCGTGCCCCTCAGTGGGGACGTTTAATGAGCTGATGATGATGACATGTCAGCAATAAGAGAGTATACCTCATGTAGCAACAGCTCCAACGAGTGCGGGAAATAGGCTAGCTGGGAGCACGAGCGCGCGATCTCCCACGCGTGGTAGCCCAGATTCCTCCGCAACAGCTGCCTTAGGATCTGGTGCAGGTACACTTGACTCTGGAAGAGACGTATGTTATTGTTTACACAGATAAATATGATCAGGGTGTTATTGTATTACAAAAAAACCTCGAGTGTAGTCACCAACCGTTTGCTTTGTTTTTTGGTAAAATATAAGCTAAACGTTTAAATCAATATTTTAAATTACATTAAAAAATTCTTATATGAATTAAACTCACAAGACGCTGTGGTAATTATATTATTAAATAGTTTTGAAAAAAAGGCGTCGAACTCTTATGATCCGCATAGTTGAGAGCTCCGATAAATAATATTAACCTGAATCAATATGACACATTAACATAATGACTTCATCCTTATAATCCACTGTCGTAAAAAGCTTCCCACGATTATTTTTATTTAACCCATTGAACGCTGTCTGGATTCCCCGCAATAGAAAATCTATTGTGTCTGGCGCCTTAAGGCGTCATGCTGTCAAAGGGTTAATAATAATAATCTTTATTTCAGATTTTTATACATCAATATAATATTAGTATGTGTTAGTAACAATAATTGAAGTCTAACTAAACCATTTTTATAATAAGTCATAATCATTATTTAATATGTGACTATAAAGGGACACTCACCGTCCTGTTAACTACGCAGAATGGCAGCGAGAACACGGAGTTAGAGTCAGATGCATATAATGTCGTGTCATTTTCAGCGCCCAGCAGGATCGCGTCGTCAAAAAGTATTGCTAAAAAACAAACAACAATATTAGTTAAGGCGACCGACAGTTAGTGCAATGGGAGACCGCATAATGAAAGTCACTTAAGGATTTTCCCCTTTTCATCCGAATATTGCTAACAGATTCCTTGCTTACGAGGGCTCGTAAACCCGTGGGTCCTTAATTAGTAGTCAAGATCCGGGCTAGATGGGACGGCGGGTGGATGATAACAACTACCATGGTATAAGTTCTTACTATGATGGTCATTATATCCCACATAATTGGGGTGCGCGAAAGGAGCCTCAACGTGTGACGCAAAGTTTGTTCTCTTGCGTCCAGCGCACACTGGGCAATCTGTGTGGACAGCCTAGTCGGTAACGCAGAGTGGCTGATCCTTTCACTACGAGGAAAAATATACTTTTCATTGCCAGGTAATCGTAATCAGTTACTGGCGAAAAGTGGGCCAATATTGGTCGCGTTACCATTTTTAACTTGTGAATCCATATCGAGTCGATAAGAAGTTGAAGATTATATCCCACCAATTCGCATTGGACCCTCGTGGTGGGTTACAGCCTAGTCTCCTCCATAATATGCGATAGGCCTATGCCCCACAGCGCGTGCACTGGCCTTTACATTATTCACATCCTCAACACAGCGCCATAAATTCCTGAACTCAGCATTTGAAATAAAAAAATTAAAAAACACCTAGACCAATACCATTTTCTATGTAAGTATAGAACTATATAATATGAAAGAAAGAATTTCCTTTAATAAAATGGTACTAGATGATGCTGTATAGAGTTCTGTCGATAAGACGCTGAGATCCATTAGTTATCACCACTTACCTGGTGAAGCTGGCAACGCCATCTGCGACGTCCAGAAGTGCATCTATCCATCAAGAAAATAAACTGTGTAAAGCTTCCTTTAATTTGACTAGATGGCGCTGTTATATTTTGTGCATATTAGGTTTAAATCCATCAGCGTTCGCCATTGCCTGATGAAGCAGTGAAGACCATCTGTGACGTCGAGAAGTCCATCTATCCGCAAAGAAAATAAACTGTGCACTTATTAATGTACTCACTCAATGGGTATATGTTAAGATGGAACGGCAACATGATCCGCTTCGCCATGAACGTGTGCCTCGACGTGTCGGGGTGTCGGGACGCGTCCCTCGGCAACAGCGGCAGCCAGACGCGAGCGCCCAGCGCGCCGCACCACAGCCACAGCGCGCGCGACAGCTGCGTCTGCGACGGCGGCCCGCCGCACGACCACACGCTTTCCACGCACGACGCCAGCACCGTAGCTGGCAAACAGCTGTACGCCTGTTCACGGATTCACTTATGCTTTATTATAATTAAGATATGAGGAGGATATGAGGAGACAGAATTAAAAAATCTCTTTTAAAATAAGTATGTAGATTTCGTTTGTAGATTAACAACTGATAGGCAGTTATTATTCTTCGTCAGTGCCGTACTGCGCCCGATACCATAGACACAGATGTTAGGTCTCTTATACCCGTTAATTCACTAGCTACAGAAGTTTTATGCATTTTCGTGTTTTTGGATGAGGGCAATCCAAAAACACAAAAGTGCTTATGCACACCTGTTTTACTGGACTATATCTGGCACTGCGGTGGTACCTATCTAGACGACGCAGTATCGCGTCTAACACCCAATTGCTTATTTATTTGTACCTTAGCATTATTATGTCCTATGAGCCCATTTTAGAACTTAACGTAGATTTCATGTAGAAATTAAGTACAATAACGATTACTTGATTATGTGTATGATATAGTAACACACCATGTTTCTATCAAGATAGGTATTACGAGTTGGTATCGAGTGGGTGAAACTTAATCCAGATTTACTCAAGTGACCGTAAAGGTCTGCTGACATTGGTATCTGATATTGACTGCTGCTAATGTCGCATCCTCAGAAGGAAACTGACCTAACTCAGAACTTTTGGATTTTTTTCTAAAGGCTGGCTGATTGGCGTGATAAAACCCCAAAACATAACGCTTGATTTAAAAATTGAATAAAGTTAAATCAAAAATTAAATAAAATGAAAGAGTTGTTTTAAAATGGCTATTTAACTGACTATTCATAAAATCAGCCCAAGTTATTGAATTAAGGTTCAATCACAATGATATGCTGATAACCTTTTTGTAATGATTTGATTATTAATGAACT
>PQWD01003845.1:0-39634 GCA_019425675.1 Leucinodes orbonalis
TTTTACAAACTATTAAAACATGACTATTTTTTACATGTCAAATAGCTTATAAATCTATAAGGTGATAGATAGTAGTATAAGGGATGCCTTCTCCGAAGTTGTTTCCCGTTAATCATGGTTTTTCAGTTTTGTTTCGAAAAATTGTGCTCGTTAGTTAACTGCGTTTTAGCTAGTGGACGGCAGAATACTACAAGCTTCACATTTAACTTGGGCAAGATGGCGCTGTGTAAATGTTAGTGGATATTTATTAATACTATTCTGATAATCCGAAGTTGTATGTAGATCTGTTTATTATAAGATCGTTTTTCGGGAGCTGTTTTTTTTAAAATGACTGTTGGCTGTAAAATTGCAAGGCAATTGGTAAGCGCAGTGTGCTTTCAGATATTCAGAAGCAGGTATAAGTTTAAAGTGTCTAATGCAAAGTCTTTTTTAGATCATCATTGTAGCCCTTGCCGTTGTGGCAATCGCAGTGGCCGCCCCGGCCGAACCTGAACCACCAAAGATTCTGCACAGTGAATACGTTCAGCAACCTCAAGGATCATACCTGTTCAAGTAAGTCAGTTTTAAGTATGTCATTCCATTGTTTACTTCCTTAGCTAAGTTGGACGGTTCATGACAGATGCAGTGTTAAAAATGTATAACAGTAGGTAGTTCCCACCGAGGAGCACGAGCCTGCCCGTAAATGGTGTATGTATATGCCTTAGTTATTTTCGGGTCCAGTGCGGATTGGCCGACTTCACGCACAACCTTTGAATACCATTGCAGGCGTGCGCAGGTTTCATCATGATGTTCCTTCACCGTTCGAACGTCGGACAAACAAACCTATTTTTAAAACCTATATAATTTCAAAATGGAAAATAATTGTGTTGTCACAGTACCTATCACTCATATTAGACATGGAATATAAATACGTTCCGCAAATACTGATTTGTTATGTATGATCCTCAATTTAAATCGATCTTCAGGTTGCAAAACAATTAATAAAATAATAAATTAAGCTAACCCATTGTACCATGTGATACTGGTATATAAATCAAACAAGAAGAAACTCTTATTTTTGTATGTCTCATTCTTATTCAGCATTGTTTTCTCAACAGCTTTGAGACTGAGAACGGTATCAACCGCCAGGAAAACGGTGAACTGAAACAGGCCCTCGATGAGGAGAACAAACCCCGTGACGTTGTGGTCGTACGCGGCTCCTACTCCTACATAAACGCGGACGGCCAGTCCGAAAATGTCAACTACTACGCTGATGAGAACGGCTACCACGCGGAGGGACCATCCATCCCCAAGGCCCAATAGAAAACTCACACGCATGCTTACCTTAAAACGCACTAGACTTCGATGGCACCCAGCAGACATAGCGCGGTGGCTAATCCCGCGCGCGCTACCTGTTTTATAAATATGTCTTAGATGAATAAAATTGGTGCCATAACGCAAAAAGTCAAAGAATCAACGAGATTTTTCTCATTCAGATTTTGATGTCGACTGCATTATTCCTAGGTTTAGTACAAGTTTTTGTTATCTCTTTCTATGGAGACGTTAATAAACATTTAATAAAAAACTGTATTTCATTTACCCCATGCATAATGTAATTTGTGAAACTTATATATAAGTGATGGACCATATCGGGTTTATTTTTAATCGCCAATATCAAATCTAAATCCAATAGATGTCGTTTTATAAAATATTTAAAATACATACGTATCGGGGGCACGGCAGTGCCCCCGCCAAGTCGAGCGCGAAGCAAACACTGCCGTACCTCCTTTACAGGACCATTTCGCCGCATTTTCAGACTCCAATTTGAACCTTTGAATAATACCAGAATGCTGAAATTTTCGTCATTTAGTAATATATAAACTCTATTTTAAATCCAAAATTTCAAGTCTGTTAGGTCATTTATTTCCGACGCTAAGCGAAAGCAAAGTTTCGCATTTTCGACAGATAGACACTCACTCACTCATGATCATCAATAGAACTAGACTTCCATTAACGCAGAGAGCTGAAGGGTTACTGTACTACCCTACGCTGAAATTTAGTAAAGGGTTTAGGGTTCATGGCTAAATAAATGGAAAACTATTAATATTTGGATAATCGAAGATTTGGAGTACCTGGTGACTGCTAGATAACAAAATCATCAAAAATAGAACTAGTACTTCCCATTAACTCAGAGAGCTGAAATTTGGTACAGGGTTAGGTTTTAATGGCTACACAAAGGGAAAACTATAATAACTTGGATAATCGAAGATCTGAGTACCTGGTGACCCTGCTTAGATAACAAAAGAGCCCAGCCAAACTATAAAGAATGACATACCGCCTTTAACAAATATATATTTAACATGGTGGGCCGCTTCATCACATGTCAAAAATCGGGGGGCACGGTAGTGCCCCCGCCAAATCGAGCACGCTAGACCAATACAAACAGATATGTTTATGCACACAAATATTTGTACTGCCCGGGGATCGAACCTGGATCCCTTGGTGTAGTAGTCGACGTCTCAACCATTACATCCAATGGGCCGTCAATATTCCTTTTAAGTTTCTACAAAAAGAAGTGAAATCCTACCAAAAACATTCTGTAAAAAATCTAGTCAAGTCTCGATGGAGCTGCTTGATTATCTCTAAAAAGTAATGAAATCAAGACAAGACGTGCCAAGTCTAAGTTCCTTACTGCGATTACTTTATTTATTATGGTTTGTTTGTGACTTGCCGTTGAACATTTTTATATGTTATTGCTTTAATCAAGCCTACAATTGACTGTTTATTGAATCACCGTTTTCCAACTGGCAAATTTAACGTCAATAGGTAGCTTCTAGCGTTCTGACGACAGATTGGTGCAATGGTGTCATGGAGCGCCTGGTTTTGTATCCTTGTGTACTCTTCAACGGCCAAGTCCCACAACATTTACCATAATAATAAAGTAATCGCAGTAAGGAACCTTAGACTTGGCACGTCTTTGTCTTGATTTCATTACTTTTTAGAGATAATCAAGCAGCTCCATCGAAACTTGGCTAGATTTTTTACAGAATGTTTTTGGTGGGATTAGTTATACTGAAACGTACTTAAGGCAATCAGAATATGACTGCCTTAAGTAGTTTCTGATTAGCTGACTGATCCAAATAAACAAGTTGTCTTCTTTTGGACGATAAAGTCGACGGTGCTCTAAATTTAAAACGGTATGTTCTTAAGATCGTACTTTTATAATATTTATGAATATGAACATACAATTAGTTTCATCTGGTTTAATTTTTTACTACAACAAAATAAATAATTAACAAAAATATAAATTCCACCGAAAAAAATTATGTAAAATATTGCCAAGACGACCACAGAAGGTTTGCGTTGTGAAACAGATATCAGATTTCATGTAGAGCCAAGCCTCTTAATCTTCATGACCTAACAACTCTACCGATCCTTACTTCAACGAATTCTACATAAAGGTCAATATGTACGGCTTAGCCGTTTCGCTACTGTCGTGTAGGTGATGCAAACATTTAGTTACTGATGTAAAGTAAGTAACGTAATTAACGTAAGTAATAATAATAATAATAATAAATATCCACTGACATTCACACAGCGCCATCTAGCCCCAAGTTAAGCGTTAAGCCTGTATTATGGGTACTAAACAACGATAAACACATATATACATTTTTTTTTTGTAAATACATACATATTATACATAGAAAACACCCAGACCATTACAAACAGACATGTTCATGCACACAAATGTTTGTACTGCCCGGGAATCGAACCCGGAACCCTTGGTGTTGCGTAAGTAAGATATGTAAACTTTGTTGATATGAGGATCGGCAGAGTTACGTCGTGTAGATTTCGAAGCTTGGCTTGGCTCGTCTTGGCGGAGTCACTTCTGTGCCCCGACGAGCTACTTTCAATAAAAAATAGTATGTGGTCTAGGCCTGTCTTTCCTATTGTTTGACTATCTTACAGGTAATGATTGGGTTCCCATGTTATGTTTAAGTAGTAGATATAATTGGAAAGGTCTTTAAATTCTTGTTACAATTGAAGTAAGGATCACTTAATCCACATGCACATCTTTGTGTTTAGCAGAGGTTTAAACAACAGTTGCGATGATATTTCTACATGACTAATATTGACCCAGAATTTAACAATCCTTACAAAAAAGCAGTGCAAAAGCTACTGCTATCATCTGGTAACCGTAGAGATTATGATAAGCCCTTCACTGTTGTAGAGTAGAGCAGTGTATTGTCACGGACTGTCAAATAGACGATCAACATTCACTAATCAAGTATGGGAATATAATATTGTCTAAATTTCTTCACTTGTTGAGGAAATTAGATTGAAGTTATTCCATGATTTGATGACGCCATGACGTAAATTTCCAGAAAGTCATGAGTATGGAAGAATATATACTATATTTGTTTGCCGCCTTCCTTTTTACCTTCTACATATATACATGCAATGTAATATAATTAAATTTATTTATCTTTTGAAATTAGTTTTTCTCTCCGTTTTCTAGGTTTTTATTTATTATTATTGGTATAATTTAATTTGAGTGCGTGCAATCGTACTCTAGGACGATACCTATTTAAATTTTTTGTACTTCTTACATTGTCTTAAATTGAGGGATACATTTTAAGAAAATACTTTTTGGGGATATAATTATTTCATGCATTTGGTCACGTTATGTCCCGGATTTTTGTCTAGTTTTCTCTTTTTGTAATTTATTTAAATATGTACGAATGAAGTAAATTTGATTCTATTAACTATTATATCCACAGCTGGACAAGGTCTTCCCTTGCTGGCGGCTCCAATTTTTACTGACGTGCTTAAGACTACTAACAATAAAAATTGTGTAATTAATTTATGAAAGCTTCTTAAAAATTCTTTTAAAAACTTTCTTTGTTTAGTATGACTTAGAAGTGCGTATGGATCTTGGAATATTGAAACAAAAAACATTAAAGTTTATACATATATTTTCTTTAGTGCGACGACGAAATTGTTATCCCACAGAACGAAGGCTTTAATTTGCATTTGAAAACACTTATCATGAGTTTTGCAAAAGTTTAATGGTAAAACATACAAATATAACAAAGCCATAAACAAAATGAAAAATTTTAGTAATATATCATGATTTACAACTACGTTTCGGTTAAAAATATGTGTATTACTTGTAAAGCTTGCGCATTCATACTAAATATCGCACTGTAAGCAATTCGATTTTATAGTTCGCATTAGATTTATGGGTTTTACCAGTACCTCTGAACCGACAATTAAAATTTATTTTTTGAAGCAAAAAATATTGTGTATTGCATTCTTTATCTTCGTGCCTAATGAACATACACAGGCGCATCAGATCGTGGGATAATATTCATTTATATGGATTAATTAAAACCTTGCCTTTAAATATAGTGGTTTCAACTTTATAGTTTCCGACGTGACTAATAAATAATCATTACCAGCTGTGATTCGGATGAATATATTTGTGATTGAGATACATATCATTGTTAATTAATGTTGAAAAATATGAATAACACTGATTCACCGTGTTTAGGTTTCCGTCTGAGTAAAAAAGTATATGTGGCTCTACACAACGGTTCCGGGCTTCATCTTAGTACACATATTTGTGTCCATGAATTTGCGTGTAGGCTTAGTCTTTATAAATTACTTAATAAAATAAATATTAAGCACATCATCATCAGCTCATTAAACGTCCCCACCGAGGGGCACGAGCCTACCAGTATAGGGTGATTAGGCCTTAGTCGTTCACGCGGGCCCAGTGCGGGTTGGACGACTTCACGCACAACCTTCGAATCTCTTCGCAGGCGTGCATGAAGGTTTCCTCGCGATGTTTTCCTTCACCGTAAGAGCGTTGGATAACGTAAATGGATTTCGAAAATTCGAAACACATTGGTACGTGTCGAGATTTGAACATCAGCCCTCCTGGTAGGAAGGCGACAGTCCACACCATTGAGCCACCGACGCTCTAAATATTTAGCACAACATTGAAAAAATATAATTATATTGAACGAAAATAATTGCATTAGTGACTGTGTTACAGCTATTCACGCTCTTCTCCAGACAGAAGAGGCGTCGCGTCGGACCCTTATGTAATAATGTGTGTTGTGTGCGTGCGTGATCTCTGAGCGTGTGTGTGCGTGTATGTGAGAACATTTTTAATTAACTAAGCATTCTTTCAGTAGCTTGTAGGACAAAGACAAAATCCATCTGGAATAGGTCTGAATGTTTTATTTTTAATATTTAGTTATTTTGTTTAAGTACCATATTTGTTTAGTGGTTTAGTACATATAGTACAAGCTTGTTGCGTAAATTGGTGCTAGATGACACTCGTAATTAATAATTAAAAAACATCACTACACAGTGTCCAACTCATATAGGTATTTGTCTGGCGTTGTTTTATTGACTATGTTGAAAAAAATTCAAAACGGACAAAAATGTTTGATATAGTATATTACGTTGGTCTTCACGTCGACGATTCCGCAATGCTTGAAGACAAAAGTCTTTGAGCAATGCGTCCTACCCGTACTAACATACGCAGCTGAGACATGGACACTGACTGCGGCATTGGTTTACAAGTTTAAAGTCACTAAACGCGCAATGGAGCGCGCTATGCTCGGGGTCTCTCTTAGGGATAAGATCAGAAATGATTTAATCCGTAAGAGAATTAAAGTTACCGACATAGCCCGCCGGATCAGCAAGTTGAAGTCGCAGTGGCTGGTCACGTTTGTCGCAGAACCGATGGCCGTTGGAGAGATTCTGGAGTGGAGACCGCGTCTCGGCAAGCGTAGCGTAGGACGCCCTCCGGCCCGATGGACCGACGACTTGCGAAAGGTCGCTGGTGGAGGCTGGATGAGAAAAGCGGAGGACCGGGATACCTGGCGCAAAATAGGGAGACCTATGTCCAGCAGTGGACTGCGATAAGTTGAATAGATAGTATATAAATGTTTTATATTATTAAGGAACTGAGCACCTACTGAGAAGATAAAAATATTTAACTGGCTCTTTATCCAATACAAAACAGTACTCGTAACATGTAGCTCGATGATGCCATTGCCAATATATTATCCGTAACTGTATTGAACGAGTTTTATAATTCCTTTTAATTATAATAAACGAATCAGAAATCCATTAAGTGCAGGGGTTATGATTTATTAATTAATATTTTATTTGATGTTCCATATCACCTTTGATTTAAATTACATATTAAAGTCAAGACAATTTTAATTTTAATAGACAACAATATGAGACATCTGTCGTTTTTTAAATGTCACATATCTTATTGTATAAAAAACACCACTCTACTAATAGCATAATTATGTTTTTTAACCGTATAAAAGTTAGGGTAATGACACATAGAAAATCTGTTGTGTCTGTAGAATATATCCGACAACATCGATTAAGGATCGAATGTTTTTTGCCTTTGTTGAATTAATTGAAGGAACTCTAAATTAATTGTCTTCCATGTAGGTCCGATTGATATGCAATCGGACCAAACCTGTCCCAAAGTTCCTTAGACCTTTGAACGCCAGATATTCAGACAAATAATAATATCTATTGTTTCTGACGTCTTAAGTGTCATTGGCGTTCAAAGGTTTAAGCCGATCCTTCAGGGTCCGCAACCCAGAATGATCTTTCGATTCCAACAATCTGGTGTTTCACTTAACCATACAGGGAAATCGCACAATGGGTCTTTCATTATGCAGTGATTATGTGGGATTCAACCATGACCCCCGAATCAAATAGCGATCTGAACTCAACAATCAGAACACTACATTACGGAGGCAGTTATTTATTACTTAAAAAGCCATCCATGTTTAAAAATTTACTGACAGCATTATTTTATCAAAACCGCTCTACAATGAAAGTAGTACCGTATTTATCTATTTTCACGCACTGCTGAGGTTGTAGTCAAAACTTTTGTAATATTTAACGAGTATGATATACTTTAAAGTTAAGCTAGTTTTAAATATGAATTTTATTTCCGTCATCTTGGTGTGATTTTATTCCTATGGTCCTTATTATATGATGTTGTGTATTTAATGCCAACTACATTTACCAATATTCTATTGACAAAGTTTGAGTTAGTTTAAGAAAATTGTGATGTAATTAAAATGCTATTGCATACCGCTTTCTGAAGAGATTGATTCTGCAAGCTGCATCGCTCGAAACAGGGTTTTGTTATGTAAAGGAATTTATTTTATGTATTTAAAAACTTTATTGCACATAAAAGGCGAACTTAATGCCGAATGTCATTAACTACCAGTTAACCTACGGTCATGCAGAAAGAAATATAAGTAGTGCGGTTAAAAAGAAAGACCAAGGAGGATTTATGTATGCTAGTAATTATTATAAGTACACTTAATAAATAAAATTGTTATACTCGTCATCGTTGCTATGTTTGAAAACATCTTGCAAAATATCATTTGGCATATTACTACACTTACTCTTAGTTACTAAACTCTCAGTATTTGAAATGTAGAAACAAACGTTCACCTTTAATCTACATTGTTAAACCTAGTTAACATATAGTGGTTCGAGCTAGTAAACAATAAGAGTTGGAAGTAATTTTCACTCTAATTTTCGTTTTTAGTACATGCATTGTTCACTCCACGCGAATGTTTTGATATAAATGTTAACACAGTCTTGACATATTCGTTAGCCGGATGGAACAATCATTTGGTTAAAGTAACTGGTAAGAGATGGAGAGCCAGATAATGTATATATATATATATATATATATATAATATATTGCATATATAGCTAAAAGCAGAAAACAAAATATATTAGACACACATATATGAATGTATTTTACAAGCAGATTGAACTTAAGATTGAACCATAGAATAGAATAATATTGATGTATAGTATTCATAAAAGTTAATTGAGACCATTACCCGATTAGAATATAACTGAACAATTTAAAATGTTTGCGACTTTGGATTTGCTAATTGCCCTAATGTTGATTGTAACGAATGGTTATATACACGCTACACAAATTATTAATAATATATTGCTTCACTTTTTGGGTGAACACATAATACAGTTAAAGATGCTAGATGTGTTTGGATGCAAATTATCTCACGATAGTACTCTAGGTTCGTTAACCACTAATAGTTGCATATTTTGTAATTTACCTCGTACTTAATTCAGAATAATAATATATCCGGCATAGTGTTGCTAGCGTGTGTTAATTTGGGTTTAGTATTAGTCAACTTTTTTAACGTCATTGTTGTATAATTTGACTAAGGTGAAAAATATTCAATGTATTGTTCTTCTTTCTTTCTTTCTGGTATAAGTAATTTACCCTACTTAATTGCAGCTGCCGAGATGTGCTTGCTTAAATGCATGAGCTAGTTAATTATTTACTACTAAATGTGGTAACAACTAATTAACAAGCAGGTATTTTGGAGGATACTTTAATTTAACGTACTCCCCTTTGTCGGGATCACGGATTTATTACAGGCAACCATTTTTATATTTACCATTGTTGGTTTGTAAAAAATAATTATTAATTCATCATTATCATCATATCAGCCACACGATGTCAACTGCTGAACATAAGCCTTCCCAAATAACTTTCACTCCAAACGGCCGAAAGCTATCTGCATCCAGCGGCTAGCCGCAACATTCCTCAGGTCCGTCTTGTGGTTGCCCGTCCTACGCTGCGCTTGCCCTCCAACCCCAACTTCGCTCCAACCCCAACCGCACGTGCTCCCCCCAACCCATCGGTTCTTCAGACTATATTTATTAATAAATTTCATACAACATGTTTGTATTTTTTATACCTATTGTTACTTTAAGACCAACCAACCCTTATTTCAGATTTCTAACAATTAATAACAACGATAACATAGCTAAATTTTACTAAAGAAATCAAGTGAATACAATAGACTTCGACATTAGTTATAACAGAGCCTAATTTAAAATTACGAACTGCATTCCCGTCAAGAAATAACAAAACAATACTATACGTACATGCAATCAACCGGCCTCTTTTGTCGTAACTTAATTAGGTAAAAAAAAACCGAGCACAATACGTATGTAACTAATTACTAACAGAGATATTACCGCGCACCATCATGTTATTCAGATCTTTAATCTTGTTGTGATATAAAACCATAATGAAAGCATTGTTATTTTAAGCTTAATGATCAGTATAAATATCTAAATCCGCTTACTGAAATTTCAAAATATCACATAATGTTTAAAAATTCTGAATATACTTATTGATAAGATAATATTTTAACAAAAAACAGATTTCTGACAATAGTCATGACCAAACGTCATTAATCGTCAATTTAATAGACAAGTCAGACTTAAATTATTGTCTTCAAATCTCAGTTCATGTTTATAAAACTAAATAATAGCTCTAGTATTACGATTAAAAAACTTTCAAGTGATACATACGCCTGGCCATGACAGATGTTTGGCGGAAATTTATAACATTATTTTCTGACAACACAGTCTTGCGCCTACCTACGACGAAAGCTGTTAGATCTCTTTTATCCGTTATTTTTACTAGCTAGTGCAAGACACGCCTATCCACTGGACGATGTCTGGCACTGCTGAGTTAATCGTTAGAGAATATATAATGTAAAAATGGTATAAATATTAACGAGACTACGATTAATATATAAATATAACGAAATAAAGTTAGTCTAAGTATAAGACTAAAATATACCTTTAATACACTAGATTGTTAGCAAAAAGTAAATAATTCTGTTTACAAGCACGTTTAGTTGTGCACATGCTCCGAAACAATTTTGTAAGGAATCTCATACCAATAAAGACCACCGTGCTGACGATATTTCCTCAACGTAATTGAGTGAAACTATGTACCGCTTCTAACATTTACAGTAATTTTGGCTTTGAAATTACTAAATTTCTCATACTATCGTGTTCGTGCCTGACGAGCTTTGAATAGATCTATAACTCGGTTAATACCACTAGCTGTAGAAGGACGTGTGTAATCCTCACGTTGAACGATGGCATAACAAAAAATATCAGCACAAAGCAACCCTACCTATATATGGAATATTCGGATCTCACGCCAACAGTAGCAGTTTAGGTAGAACGTGAGCAGTGTTGGACTGTAACAAAAATATAAGGTAAAAATATGAAATTTAAAATTGGTACATTTTTAAAGTGAAGTATTTAGAGTACAAAATTATATTTGCAGTAATATTATATTATATAAAATTCATGCTTTCGCTAATGATGATCAAGAAATATTTTACATCATAACTTTATTGTGTTGCGGTTGAGAGTCGGCCGCAACACTAAGGTTCCGGGTTCGATCCCCGGGCAATCCAAACATTTGTGTGCATGAACATGTCTGTTTGTAATGGTCTGGGTGTTTTCTATATAATATTGTATTTACAAAAAAAAAAAAATGTATACATGTATGTTTATCCGTGTTTAGTACCCATAATACGGCTTTACGCTTAACTTGGGCTAGATGCCTGTGTGATTGTCAGTAGATATTTATTTATATATATTATATTTATTTATTTAGTGATTTTTAATAATATATTTATTCGAAAAACAACGTAACCCACGTAAAAAAAACTCATAAGTTTAATTAGGTAACTTCATCCGCATTGACAACAAGTTAATCAAATATTATAATTTCAATTAACATATACCTAGTAACAAAGTATTCTGCACATATATAAGTGTAATGTAACAGTATTTGATAGGTCTTTGACCAATAAAATATAAGATATTTATGTCCACCTAGAAGTATTACAAATAGGAATGTGACATATTATGTTGTTTACTGCCTTAGTATTACCAGAGCGTTACTTAATTTGTGATCTATTTACATTAAAGTTTTTATTTGTATAGTATTTTATATGTTAAAGATTTTAATTTCTTGAACAATTCAAATATATGAGAAAGTTGATTATATACGAGATTTAAAAAGGACTTCCGTCCTACCTACCTTCAAAGAATTATTAAAATATGATTTTACTAAATATAATTACGATAATATCTTTTGAATAATGATATTAAAGTTTGAGTTAGCAAGTTAGCGGAAAAAAGTGGTTTATGATATAAAACATGAAATGAATTTTATAGATTCCGATTGCTGTTTGTGCGTTTGCGTGTTGGATTGCGCTTGTGTCGCGCGTCCAGCCGACCCCTCCTCTGCAGCTACGGCATCAGCCAACCAGTGGGCACTACTGCCTTTCCATTTGGTTCCCCTTTCCTTCCCGGTGGTGTAACCCTTACTACAATAACTACAAGTACAGTTCCAACCAACCCGGTCCAGCAATTCCTATCTGAGTTACTCTAACGAACATAACCCTGATGGCTCCTATTCTTTCAGGTAAGATAAACTTTAAATTATGTGAACATTGCGGATCTAAACGACGATAAAAAAATCACATCTTTAAAGTATGATAATGAAGTCTAAAATTATGTTTTTTTTAATACCTATACTACTAGATTTATTCAATAACAAAAATAATGTTGGTAAATAATTTTTACATGAATAATTTGAATTTTATTTAATAACAAATTACAACTTCAATATCATATTGTCTTTTATAAGTTTTTCAAAAATAGTACATACCAATGAGAAAATTGAACGTTAACCGTGACGACAGTTACTGTACGTAATTATTACCTGCGGACATTTCTTTATGTTAAGTAAACATGCTACTAAGGCCAAGTAATACTTAAGATTTATGTACTCTCAGACATACACATAGCGCGCCTAGCCCAAACTAAGCGGCTAACTTGGACCCTGAAAAATATACATCGCAGATCAATGCTTATTATAAATACTTATTATTCACTATATTTTGTGAATATTTATATATTTTAAATTAAAGTTTTATTAAATAACAGCTGAACAGTGTGAAAAGAGACGGGAATCGAAGTGATTTAATGAAATATCCAAGGATTCAAATAATAAAAACAAATTGTATGTATTGGTTATTTATTTGCTGTACGATGATACATTGTTGAATGAAATTTTTATGTCAATTTCAGCTTCTCATCTGCTGATGGAAAGCAGGCGCAAGAAGCTGCTACTTAAAAGATGCCTACATTGACAACAACGAGAACCTCAGGAACTCAGGTAGTCATTTCGTTATCATATTATTATCTATACATCTATTACATAAAGTAAAATTGGAGACAATATATACAAAGCAAGTAACTTATGTAGTAAGAAAAATATAGTCTACTTTTATTTGTATAAAACTTTTTCGTAGGAAATAAACCAATTTTACACCACGCGTGCGCAACTCAGACGCTTGGGCTGCGCGCTATTAAGGCTATGTATTGCTGGAGAAAATCTTGTATTCCGCAGGTACCATTGCGGAGCACAGCTAGTTATAATAAAATTTAAGTGTCGTTTTCAAATAACAGATTTTCATTCATCATTACAGCCTAAAATGTTCACTGCTGAACGAAGGCCTCCCCTAATGATTTCCACGCGGGCCGATTCCTAGCAGCTGCCATCCATCTGCTACCCGCCCCTTAACTAGGTCATCCGTCCATCTGGTTAGGGGTCGGCCTATGCTTCATTTTCCGTTACGTGAACACCACTCGAGAACCTTTCCGCCCATCGACCATCGGTTCTACGCACTATGTGCCCTGCCCACTGCCACTTCAACTTGCTTATCCTTTGAGCTAGTCGGTCACCCTGGTTCCCCTACGGATATTCTCGATTCGATTTATTGCGTAGGAAAACACATACATGTTTATGAATATAGATAAGGAGCATACACTAAATAATATTTTAAAATTTTTGTCTGTGTTGTTGTCCGATAATAGACGGGACTTTTACTGACAGGTAACTGATGTAAAAGAANAAGATATTTTAAAAAAATCATAAAGTGACGTACAGATATCACAGACTCCACTTTAATAAAACGAAGCAACTTTGTGAATTCCAGCGCGGTGTTATTGAGAATTTTTATGAAATTCTTCCTTAGTATGTCGGCGAATATTTTTGTATAGAAGAATTCCTCATTTTTATGACTACGACCTAGGTATAAAAAAATTTTGCATAATAAACTTTGAATACATGTTTAAGACTGCTTTAAATTAAAAAAAAAGATTTTAACAAATTTTGTTAAAATCAATAAAAAAATATATGTTACTCAAAACATATTATGTTAGTATCGCAGCTCACCATGTTTATAAGACGTAATCAATAATTTTATAATACCATGTTTATAAGACGAACTAGTCGTGGGTCGTAGTCGAATTTTTTCGACAACGAGTAGTAAACCGTTTTTCTCGGAAGAAATAGGATCTTCAAAATAGTTCTAGTTCAAACTGGTTTTGTTGTTATACGGACGATGTCGTTTCGCGGACTAGATAGTTTCGCAACTGTTTCATTAATTGCATGGACAAGGCGTGAGATGTAAATATAGTTCGTGGACGTAAATTATAGTTTGCGGGCGTAAATATAGTTCGCAGACGTCAATAGTTTGCGACGTAAATATAGTTTGCGGCTAACTATTTCGGAAAGGTTCTGAAAACGATTCTATCGTCGCGGATTGTAAAACGGTTATAAAAACTAGTTTCTCCTTGGCACGTATTTTTTTATGTTATAAGTTTACAGGACGGTCTGGACGCTCACCTGATGGTAAGTGATACGCCAGACCATGACAGAGCGGCGTTAAAGGGGACCAACAACTGATAGACAGTTATTATCCTCCATCAATGCCGCACTGCGCCCGTCACCCGAGACAACGGATGTTAGGTCTCTTATACCCGGTAATTTCACTAGCTACAATGCCCTCATCCTGAAACACAAAAGTACATAACACTCCTGTTTCACGTAATGATACTGGATGGCACTGGTGTCTGTGGTGTTACCTACCTAGACGACTCAGTATCAAGTGTACCACCTAGTAAAAATAATTCTAGTTTCAACAACCGTAAATACGTAAACTAAACACCAATCATACGATAATTACACGCGACGTAAATACACATCAATGGAATAAAAATATTGAAGTCCACTGAAACAGTAAAAGTAAAATATAATATTTATCTAAAATAATATTTAAACAGTGAAAATAAAAAACTAGTTATAGTAAGGATTCCGAAAAAAAGCAAATTGTTATCACATAATATTTTATCATTCAGAATGTTTTATACTAAAGTATATGTGACGAGAAAAGTAGAATCATCCCTTACGAGTATAATGGGCGAAGGTTAGGAGGGTAGTGATGTGCATACTTAAATAAACAACGATATCGATAAATCGATGGTTAGTTACTAACTTTAACATGAAATTTAGTGATGCCAATACACCACTTGCTTGTGGTTCATACACGTACGTGGTTCGTACATCACTTGCTCGTGGTTTGTCTGGTAAACACCGAACGAATCTCTAGCGATATACCTAAACCCCTATGAATTGAAGATTGGACACCAGTACCTTATTGTCCTAATACTGATAATACAGTTCAGATCTTTATAAAATATGGTAAAAATTACATGATCATTGCTGGTTCTATTGAAAATTTTACTCAACACAACACAACACTTTAAAGATACTGGATTACTTAGTTAATAATTTTACTTCGTAATTAACCAAATTCAAGTTAAACATTCTCAGATTTTTTTTCCTAAAATTTATTAATTTAAATTTTGCCACTATTATAAAAAATTCTTACTTCTAATGAAAAATATATTATTTGTAAACGATTTCTGACTAAAAATACTGTTCTCTTAACTATCAATTCAAGTCTTTGTGTTGAATATTAAATCCAACCGAGCATAGGCTTCTTTTTAATTATTAATGTGCACTTTTCGAAATCTTCTACATTTAGAATTGAAAAAGGGACAACAATAAGTATTAATATGCAGATAATAACGGCAGCCATATTGAAAGCAAAGACTACCCAAGACAAAATAGTATTTTAAAATCTTCAAAACTCGTTTAAAAAATTCAAGTTATCGATAGCCCAACATCACTAATCAAAAGGACTTTACCTGGCAGCACATTATGGCATTCGAATCAAACAAACAGAAAGGTAAATGAAACTACGATAAAGAAGTCCTCGCAAAGCCCCGGGCTACCCTCCACATCCCCAATTTGGCCTCGGCTCGCGGTTTTGTTGCCAAATATTAAAATGACTGCCTATTTTCATGAAAGAAATACAACTTTCCGCCCGTAAAATTGTAAATTAGGAGATTAGCACGTAATGCGTTGTGATTTGTTACTTTAAAAAATGCCGTAATTCTATTATTTATTTATGGAATTTATTTGAATTTGGAATGCTTTTGTTTCTTTTCTAAACTGGATTCAGGCATTATCTTTTTGTTTTATTGTATTTTAAAAGTTAACGTTAAAGATTTTTCATCTTACTTAAGTATTTTCTTATATTCATTATCAGTAAACTACAAGGTCCTTTTCTAAAGGTTATGAATGGTTTCTTCTGTAACTTACAAAATTAGGGATGGACGAAATACTTATAAAATGTAATTGTTATTGAAATTCACTGCTCTGTTCTGTTCTAGTCATTTTTTTATATATTAACTTTATTGAATTTACTTTATTTGTAATTCAACATTTTTTCACTGAACAGTTTTGTAGATTTATCAGGATAAAATTAAAGGTTCTATATCCAGATTCTATCAACAAAATTAGGAAAACTACCGTATCGATAGTTTTCCTGTCAAAGATGTTATATTTATTTTGCAATGTGATTACAACATTGATTTTCTTTGTCCCGCAGTCTTGGCCCTGCCGAGTCCTACGGCGGTGGATGATGACGATGACGACGACGACACCACACCGCAGAGTCGTGCTGATGCTGATGATGACGGTAGAATCTACAAGAACCCTAGGAATTCACCATCTGCGCAGTGCCCTAGGGATGAGGAGCAAGCGACCATGCTGGTAAGATACGCAAGGGGAATTGTTTCTTCTGTTTTCATTTCACTGCAGGGCACAGGCCTTCCCGCACAGCATAACTATGGGGAGATTGGACCGTAACCCACCACGCGGGCGTAATGCAGATTGGTGGGTGTTAATGACTACTATCCTAAGGTAGCCGGGCTTAACGTACCCTCCGAAGCACAATCATCTTTCTTTTCAGACAATCAGGTGATTTAGCCTGCAATGTTGTCAGCCCACCCATTTGGTGTAGCGGTTGAGACGTCGACTGCAACACCAAGGGTTCCGTGTTCGATCCCCGGGCAGTACAAACATTTGTGTGCATGAACATGTCTGTTTGTAATGGTGTGAGTGTTTTCTATGTATAATATGTATTTCCAAAAAAAAAAGTATGTTTATCCGTTGTTTTATACCCATAATACAGGCTTCACGCTGAACTTGGGGCTAATTGGCGCTGTGTGAACGCCAGTGGATATTTATTTATTTTTTTAATGTCCTAACCTAACTAGGAAATATCGCACAAAGTGACGTTCTCCGCGGGATTTGTATCCACGACCTTTGTGTGACGCAGCTGAACACAGTGTCCACTAGACCACGGAGGCAGTGCTTTAACTTGGTAGGTAAACGAGTTAGTCAGATTAACCCTGGTGTCAGAAATTACAATTTTCGATTTGGCTTTTTGTAACGACCGCCAAATTGCAATGTGCCCAACATTATGTGTTAAGAGAGGCGATTAAAACTATACATCCTAGCGAAAAGGAGAAAAAGCCCACAAAATAACTTTGAACTCTATTCAACCTATCGCAGTCCACTGTTGGACATATGTCTCCCCCATTTTGCGCCAGATATACCGGTCCTCCGCTATCCTCATGCCAAATTTAAACCACCTCCGGATCATTTATAATTAATTCTTAACTTCACCCATGTTAAGTTAACAATGGGTGAAGTTAAGCAAATAGCATACGTCTCTATAATTGTTGGATAAAGATCAAGAATAAGAACCAGAAAATCTTTCCAGGGTCAGAAGTGCTTCGTAAGTGCTCATCAGATGAAGTGTAAGAGCAAAAAGAAGAAATGCTTATGCGACGGAGCTTGCGGCATGTCTTGCATTAAACCAGGTAAGTGGCTAAAAGTAAGCTTTGCAGTTCTATAACAACTTTATAGGTACGAAAAAAAAAAAATTTTTAAAAAAAATTAAATCATTCTCACAATTTTAATATANAAAGAAATACAACTTTCCGCCCGTAAAATTGTAAATTAGGAGATTAGCACGTAATGCGTTGTGATTTGTTACTTTAAAAAATGCCGTAATTCTATTATTTATTTATGGAATTTATTTGAATTTGGAATGCTTTTGTTTCTTTTCTAAACTGGATTCAGGGATTATCTTTTTGTTTTATTGTATTTTAAAAGTTAACGTTAAAGATTTTTCATCTTACTTAAGTATTTTCTTATATTCATTATCAGTATTCATAACCTTTATAAAAGGTCCTTTTCTAAAGGTTATGAATGGTTTCTTCTGTAACTTACAAAATTAGGGATGGACGAAATACTTATAAAATGTAATTGTTATTGAAATTCACTGCTCTGTTCTGTTCTAGTCATTTTTTTATATATTAACTTTATTGAATTTACTTTATTTGTAATTCAACATTTTTTCACTGAACAGTTTTGTAGATTTATCAGGATAAAATTAAAGGTTCTATATCCAGATTCTATCAACAAAATTAGGAAAACTACCGTATCGATAGTTTTCCTGTCAAAGATGTTATATTTATTTGCAATGTGATTACAACATTAATTTTCTTTGTCCCGCAGTCTTGGCCCTGCCGAGTCCTACGGCGGTGGATGATGACGATGACGACGACGATACCACACCGCAGAGTCGTGCTGATGCTGATGATGACGGTAGAATCTACAAGAACCCTAGGAATTCACCATCTGCGCAGTGCCCTAGGGATGAGGAGCAAGCGACCATGCTGGTAAGATACGCAAGGGGAATTGTTTCTTCTGTTTTCATTTCACTGCAGGGCACAGGCCTTCCCGCACAGCATAACTATGGGAGATTGGACCGTAACCCACCACGCGGGCGTAATGCAGATTGGTGGGTGTTAATGACTACTATCCTAAGGTAGCCGGGCTTAACGTACCCTCCGAAGCACAATCATCTTTCTTTTCAGACAATCAGGTGATTTAGCCTGCAATGTTGTCAGCCCACCCATTTGGTGTAGCGGTTGAGACGTCGACTGCAACACCAAGGGTTCCGTGTTCGATCCCCGGGCAGTACAAACATTTGTGTGCATGAACATGTCTGTTTGTAATGGTGTGAGTGTTTTCTATGTATAATATGTATTTCCAAAAAAAAAAGTATGTTTATCCGTTGTTTTATACCCATAATACAGGCTTCACGCTGAACTTGGGGCTAATTGGCGCTGTGTGAACGCCAGTGGATATTTATTTATTTTTTTAATGTCCTAACCTAACTAGGAAATATCGCACAAAGTGACGTTCTCCGCGGGATTTGTATCCACGACCTTTGTGTGACGCAGCTGAACACAGTGTCCACTAGACCACGGAGGCAGTGCTTTAACTTTATTGGTAGGTAAACGAGTTAGTCAGATTAACCCTGGTGTCAGAAATTACAATTTTCGATTTGGCTTTTTGTAACGACCGCCAAATTGCAATGTGCCCAACATTATGTGTTAAGAGAGGCGATTAAAACTATAACATCCTAGCGAAAAGGAGAAAAAGCCCACAAAATAACTTTGAACTCTATTCAACCTATCGCAGTCCACTGTTGGACATATGTCTCCCCCATTTTGCGCCAGATATACCGGTCCTCCGCTATCCTCATGCCAAATTTAAACCACCTCCGGATCATTTATAATTAATTCTTAACTTCACCCATTGTTAAGTTAAACAATGGGTGAAGTTAAGCAAATAGCATACGTCTTATAATTTGTTGGGTAAAGATCAAGAATAAGAACCAGAAAATCTTTCCAGGGTCAGAAGTGTCTTCGTAAGTGCTCATCAGATGAAGATTGTAAGAGCAAAAAGAAGAAATGCTTATGCGACGGAGCTTGCGGCATGTCTTGCATTAAACCAGGTAAGTGGCTAAAAGTAAGCTCTGCAGTTATATAAACACTTATAGGTACTAAAGGAAAAAAAAATTTTTTTAATCATTCTCACAATTTTAATATAATTGACAGTTCGTACATCTCTTCCGCTACTGACACCTGGAAATCACTGACTCAAAATGATTTGCCTACCATTCTCACGGCTCAGCGTCTATGGAACGAGCCACTCTGTGGATTAGTGCGAAAATCACTAATTGAAACAGCCTCTAACTCCGCAGACCGTGCTCGCCTTTTAGCCGCTGGCAAATGGGAATCAGGCCTTTGGCTCCGAACTATTCCGTCTCCTGCCCTTGGAACAAAACTAGACAATTTATCATTCCGTATTTCGATAAGCCTTCGCTTAGGTCTTTTTAGTACAATGCCCCATCGCTGTACATGTGGAAAGGTTGTAGATCAACTTGCTCACCATGGCTTATCTTGCCCAAGAAGTGCCGGCAGAATTCCGCGACACGCGAGCTTGAACGATGTCATACGTCGGGCCCTTGTCAGCGCTCGTATACCAGCGGTTTTGGAACCAAATGGGCTCGTACGAAGCGATGGGAAGCGACCCGACGGGATGACACTCGTGCCTTGGAAGATGGGACGGCCTTTGGTTTGGGATGCTACTTGTGTAGACACCCTAGCGCCTTCCCATCTTCATCAAAGCTCCGTGGAAGCGGGTTCTGCTGCTGCTTCGGCAGAGGCCCTTAAGCGGCGCAAATATGAAAGTATTGGAGATACTTACATATTTGAACCGTTTGGGGTCGAAACATTAGGCTCATGGGGACCAAGTGCCCATAAACTTTATCGTGATTTGGCTAAGCGTTTGGCAGAGTCATCTCACGATACGAAGGCTGGTCTTTATCTCGGACAGAGAATTAGCCTCGCAATTCAGCGTGGCAACGTGACCAGCCTCTTGGGCACCTTTCCACATGATGGCGACCTCAATCAGATATTTTATTTATAGGGAGTATTCCCTATGAATAAAATATCTTTTTGTATTTATTTATGTTTCTAGGCTTTTTGTAAATATGTTTGAATTAGTTATATTTTAATTTTAACAGATGTATATATTTAGATAAATATAATTAAAGGTAAATGTTTGTGAATGTGTATATTTGTTACATTTTTACGTCTGAAACGTTAAACGGATTTTGAAATTTGGTATGGAGTTAGCTGACACCCTAGATTAACATTTCGGCTACATTTTGCTGCAGGAAAATATCTAATACCACGGGTAACAAAAAGGGACAACTAGTATTGGATATTTTTTAAGGGAGACAATTTTGTCGTAAGAGCTAAATAAACCTGAATAAATAATATTTTAGTGGTATGAGAAAACCTGTACTCTGCAGTGGGTCGTTTTAGGCTGATAAAGTTGACAGTATGGATATAAACCTTATTCAAGACTTTTTTAACCATCAAAGCTTTTTTATTTAAACTATGATGATGATAATGTCGCAACAAAAAGAGCTTTCGATGAACTTTAATATAACCTTAACCATAATTGGTTTAATGATCTTATAAGAATAACAAAATTAAAGAAAATACATCAATTTTCAACATTTTAGTCACCTTAATCCTTCTTATTCAACAAAGCTCGTTCAATTTTATACCCTAAGTCAAGTCTATTTCATAGAATCACTTTACATTAACTTCGAAGGTATACAATCACTGTTCACTTGTTCAATCACTTGTTTCAGTTACGAATTAATTAAATCTTATAAAACAAAAGCCTATTCCCAATGAAAACAAACAAAAGATATTGAATAAAGTGAACAATTTCTCCCTATAGAATTTAACTTCCACAATAGCAATACTTTTCTCTCTATCGTCTGTTCGAAGCAATTCGATACATAAATGGACTTATTTTCATAATGGCCTCGGCATAGTCGAGTCTTTTAAGTTAGGGATGTGCTGATGTAGTTTATTCGGATATCGATAAAAATGACAAGTGGTATTTAAATACAGTCAATAATAATATAGCTAGATAGCCATATGTATATTTGTTGCATTGTTTAATACCTCTATGTACAATTTTGTATAAAAATAATTCGATCTACTAGATTGATAGCAAATATGGATATAGATAGCTCTAATTAATTACAAAGGAGACTTACAGATTTTGATTTTGGAAAACACCTAAGAAAATGTCAAAATAAATAATTCTCGAAATCCAAGATTGATGAAACAAAGTATTTTTGGTGTTATAGTTTTATTTGGTAACAGGCATAGTTATATTTTGGTTTAAAAAATCGATAATTGGTATGGCCATCCTTATTTTTTAGAATACTAAAGCGATTCTCTTTATAGCGCAGCTCACAAGAACATCTTAGAATAATGTGGGTCATATCCACGACAATGAAGTATGAACATATTCCATTGAAAACTTGAGTGAGTCCAAAAATTTATTTTATGGAATGACCTAAGTAATTTTTATTAATTATTAATGTCAATACATTTGAATGTGTTTCTATAAGGCTTGGTGATGGCATTGGTATGCTGCTTTCTGTGGCAAGTAACGTGGCTTTAAAAGCCAACCATGGCAAACTTTTTGCAGGAGTGATTTGTTTATCTTCTCTCGTACTAGGTAGGGAAGATCTATATATATATACATATTCATTTTACATATACATTTCAATATATACATTTCATACTTTTTTGTGCTAAATATACACTTATAACGTCTCACTGCAGTGCACGGGCTTTCTCACATTGAATGCTATTGATTGAAATTAATTTGTCTTTTGGAAGACCCAAATTGAATAAAGATTTTTCAATTTTAAAACGGTACAGAAACAATTCAACTCAATTCTGACGTCAAATTGTTATAGTATCTAACAATTATCAATATTAGAACAAGTTTTTTTAATTCATTGAATATAACTAAAAAAATAGAACATATTAAATGTCGCCTTACTACGTAGTCTTTGTTTGAGTGTAATAATTATGTTTCGCTGAATGCACGTTCGTTTGCCCCTATTTGCCTCCGTACTCCTGTGACGTCATGTCCATGTCATTAGACACAATACAATGTTATTCCAGCGTTTGCCTTTGTGTATTTCAAATTTAACCGCCTGATGGAAACGTCCAACAAAAATAATATATTATTCTATTGCGTCTGGAATCATGGCGATATAAATGTTCAACTTCATCATATTAGCTCATCATCATCATCATTACAGCCTTAAATATCCACTGCTGAACAAAGGCCTCCCCTTATGATTTCCACGCGGGCCGATCCTAGCAGTTGACATCCATCTGCTACCCGCCACCTTAACCAGGTCATCCATCCATCTGGTTTGGGGTCTGCCTACGCTTCGCTTTCCGTTACGTGGACGCCACTCGAGATGCTTTCCGCCCCATCGGCCATCGGTTCTACGCACTATGTGCCCTGCCCACTGCCACTTCAACTTGCTTATCCTTTGAGCTATGTCGGTCACCCTAGTTCTCCTATGGATATCCTCATTTCGGATTTTATCGCGTAGGGAAACTAACATAGCCCTCTCCATAGCACGCTGAGCAACTTTGAGCCTGTTCAAGAGTATTTTTTATGTTTTAAATGAATAGGACGTTCAGTGCGCCCACTTGGTGGTAAGTCATACGCATTACCATGACAGATGCAGTGTTGAATAGAATGAGGAATTGGAAGTAGTCATTCTTTCGGTCAACACTACCCTACGCACATCACCCGAGACGACAAATGAGTGAGTCCAAAAACTTATTTTATGGAATGACCTTAGTATTTTTAATAATCATACATTTCAATACAATAAATTTGAATGTGATTTTATAATGCTTGATGATGGCATGGGTATTGGCGCTGTTCTCTGCGGCAAGTGTCTTGGCCCCGATGCCCAACCAGGGCAAACTTTTTACAAAGTCTCTTATACCTAGTAATTTTACTAGGTATAAGACAGTGCATGACACTCCTATTTCACGGATCAATCTCTGCGGAAATCACAAGCGGACATGAACACAAACTGGGAGTAAATGCCTAACGCATTAAGTCCACCTTTATATATTTTCGAAATATCATCTTACGTTAAGTGAAATTAATTACTCTGCAAATATTTCAACACACAGGCATTGGGGCAGGTTAATTTATTATGATTGTTATTTATTTCCCATTGTTTTCCATACACAATAAGGGAAAGCTTTTAAGATAATTGCAACGTTAGTATTGATTTCAGTGTTATTCGCATATGAGTATATTGAATGTCATTTTATTGAAGCCAATTTACCTTTTTAACATCATTATTATAAGTCCCATATGTCCACTGCTGAACGAAGGCTTCTCTAATGACTTCCTTGACATCAGCTACTTAAATGTCATCTTCATCTCATTAAACGTCCACATCGATGGGACGAGCCTACCCGTATAGGGTGTATTGTGAAGGCCTTAGTCGTCCACTCGGGCCAAGTGCGGATTGGCCGGCTTGACTTACAACCTTTGCATGTGCAAAGGTTGTACGTCAGAGATCAGAGATCTTCGCAGGCGTGCGCAAGTTTCCTCACGATGTTTTCCTTGACCGTAAGAGCGTCAGATAACGTACATATTAATTTCGAAAATTCGAAATCATATTGGTACGTAGCGGGATTCGAACCTGCGCCCTCCCGATCAGAAGGCAACAGTCCACACCATTGAGCCACTGACGCTCATCGAATGTCAATTTATTGAAGCCTATTTCCTTTTTCACCATCATCATTATAATTATTATATGTCCACTGCTGAACGAAGGGCTCCTCTTATGACTCCCATAGCATCGGCTACTGGCATATTGTATTGAGTTGGTAATAATGAATGTTATCATCGAACCGATCCAGGTTTTTTATGTCATGAATAAACGCAACGGTCATAAGCCTGATCAGCCAGATGAAGTGTGTTGGTGGAAACGAATTAACATGCCTGTCATTTTCTTCCGCCAACACTGCAGTGCACCCTTCGCTAGACGGCAGATGTTAGGTCTTTTATAACCGGTAATTTTACTAACTACAGTTTAATACAACTGCATTTTTAATGTTTGATCAAGCCGCCAATTTCTCTAGCGCGACAAAAAACCGCCTAATTTGAAGCGTCTTACTGTATTACTATACGTATTCAAAATTAAGTAAATAACTTTTTATTAAATGGTTAATCGGTTAAAAAATGCCGTAACATCTGATAGGAAATCGAGCAAAAACATTAACCACATAAACCTCACATTATTTGAATATCCATTTTATAAGATTGCACCATTACTTAAGGCTGCCATGATACCGCCTGTTTTCCCGAAGGAGTAGGCAAAGGTGTTCTGGTTTATTTTAATTACGTTGTATTCACAAATCACAATAGGTTATGTAAGGCTTCTTATCGTCTTATTTTTGAAAAATCAAAAATTTACTAGCTTCATATATTATGTCAAAAAAAAACTTTGACAAAATATATATTTTTTACTAAATGAATTAAAATTGTACTTGGCTTCACGTGTCATCCGTAGCAAATAATCATCTCTATTATCATATCAGCCAATCAAGTGATTCTGCCTACAATACCTCAAGCGGAAAAAATCGCACAAAGTGCCTTTTACCAGTGGTCCCGTCGTGGGATTCGAACTCAAGACCCCAGATTACGTAGCTTACAAATCTCAACGTTCATCCATGGACTTGGATGAACGTTGAGTTTTGGAGGTTATTAAGTGAAGAATAAATTGGTATGAATGCATTTTTATGACAAGTAAATGGCACTGTCAGTTTGCTCACCTGGCGGTAAGTAAATACGCCTGACCATGACAAATGCAGTGTTGAAGAAAATTTATAACAGTAAGTAGTCATTATTGACGACCCATTTGGTGTTGCGTTGAGACGTCGACTGCAACACCAAGGGTTCCGGGTTATCCCCGGCAGTACAAACATTTGTGTGCATGAACATGTCTGTTTGTAATGGTCTGGGTTTTTTCTATGTTTAATATGTATGTATTTACAAATAAATATATATAAATATCTTTACCCGTGTTAAGTACCCCATAATACAGGCTTCACGCTTGAGGCTAGATAATATATATATGACAATGACATATTATTTTTCGTCAACACTATCCCGCGCCCGTCAACCGAGACGACAGATGTTAGATCTCTTATACCCGGTAATTTAAATAGCGTCAGTGCCCTTATCCCGAAACAGCAGTGCAAAACACTGCTATAACGTGACGATGTCTGGCATTGCGTTGGTACCTACCTAGACGACTCAAGTGTGCCGAGTCTACCACCTAGTGTGATATTTATTCATGTAGAAAACCAACTGACCTAGCTTCTGATTAAAATGATGTATGCATTCTGGTCATGAATAGCATTCGTCAACACTTCAACAGGGTTCTATTTTGACACCGACCGAGAGATGTCGAATGAGTTCTTAAAGACTTTTATGATCACCTTAATAATCTTTAAGTCGAATTTCATTAACCTAAATCTGTTTATTTTATTAAATTTTTGGCTTATAAGTACTTATTAGTACCAATGTGTTTTCGAATTTTCGAAATTACGAATCCGGACGGATATTAATTATCCGTCGCTTGTGTTGTGCGTGAAGTCTACCAACCCGCAATAGGCCATCGTGGACGACTAAGGTCTATACACCCTTTAAGGTTACACTCGTGCCCCTCAGGACGTATAAGTAGCTGATGATGATAAAAAGCACTAACGAACGTTAAAATTGAATATCAAATTAGTAAATACAATTTTGCGTAGCGATAAAATTCTAAACCAATGACAAATACATATTAACCTGATACGCGTGGTGAATGTCACTTTTTGCATTTTGGTTTGAACGTTGCAGCCCATTGTATAAAGAAATTTATTTTTTCAAAACATGTGCATAACATAACATATTTAACATGAATGCTCGTCTTAAATAGTTAATTGGAAAAGATGATTTCCTGATTCTGAGGGTCAATCAAAGTAAAAAGTAAGCCGTCAATCACGGCTATGTCTATATGGCGTTCGTCATTTATTTATTTTATTTTATATTTATTCAAAATCCACATCTCTTATAAGTGTTATTAACAAAAACAAAATTATAAACTTAAAAACACGACGATAATCCCAATCCAAGAATGATTTAGTGTCGTCACTGAAAGGATAATAGAAAAAATAAGTTTACTGAGAAATGTCTACCGATTCCGGAATATTCACTGACCCCGTGCATACGTGATGACCCCTGGCACGCACTTACACCTCTATTCGGGCATTTTTAGGCCAACTTCCCAAGGGTGCAACTAGGGGTTGTATTTAACATAAATTAAGTTTTTATTCGTTGGTTAATGAGCCACACGAATAGGTGCGGACTGTTGCCTTCCAATCTGGAGGGCACAGGTTCAAAACCCGCCAATGTTTTTACAAATTTTCGAAATTCTATGTAGGTTATCCGACGCTTTACAGTAAAGGAAAAATTGTAAGGAAACCTGCGCACGGCTACGAAAGTTTCAAAAGTTGTGCGTGAAGGCGGCGAAACAGCGCTGGGCCCGCGTGGATGACTAAGCCCTATACACCCTTTACGGGTAGGCTCGTGACCCTCTGTAGGGACGTTTGAGCTGATGATGTTTTTTTTATTTAATGCATTGGTATATTTTATTCAGCCATGATGTACTAACCGACTCCGTAGTCTATTTATCTGAGTATTGGGTTGGTAACATACAATATGTTTGGGGAGAAAAGCGGCCCGGTACATGCCGGTTACGCGAATACGAACATAGCGAACCTACGGGGACTTGCGACAAATGCCTCTCGGTTGTGGGATTATGTTTGTTCTTCTATGAAATTCGCTAAATACCTTACGTCAAACTGTAGGATTTGCCGGCGAACTGTCACGTCCCATGAATATTCACAATGATCCAAAATAAATATTCCGAGGCCATAATTGCAGCGGTTTACATAAAACTGAGATAAGCTGATCGCTAACGTATGAATTATTCAGTGTGATCCCGCAAGGACTTATTACTGGTACATGCTAGAATTTGGAGTTAGTTTTTTGAATGGTTATGTCTATTTAGCATGAGTGTTTACGCTTGACAATGCCCAGTAGAGTTTTGAGTCTACGTGCACTTTTACTGAGTTTAGGCTCGTTACTGGTTGAGAGCGTAAATGTACTACTTTTGTACAATTATTTATCTCGCTGCAGTTTCTACTGTTGATTAATTTATGGCTCTTCTCTGTAATTATCTCCGCAATGAACAATTTGGCGTAAAATTAGATTTTGAATATGCTTTTCCTTTGTTTACTTGAAGGGGGGACCTTGTTTTAACCCTGTTTGTGGAATGTTTTATTATCAAAAATCCTTCTCTTGTAAAGTTATTACAAAATACACAATTGTATAGTAAAGCTATGTTAAATACCATTGCATTTTTTGTCTTATTTCATAGGCCAGTCTTAGACTTTTACAACCATTTTGAAGGACCTACAAACTGACCTAAAACATGTTTACTTTAACCTTAATGAACCGTGATAGTTCTTTTGGACTAAGGGCCAACTCCACGAGTGTTTTACCATAATCTCAACATTTACAGAGCGGTTTGAAGATAGCAGTAAGGTGAGAGTAGATAACACAGCACTTGCATTTTTACTTTTAAAATCTTTTGTTTCTAAGCCACCGCCACCATATTGCTCATAGGAAGAGTAGGGGTGATGACAGAATTGAATTCTATTCTGCCTTCACCACAAATTATACTGTTATACACACTTTACATGAGTATTACTAACTCTTAGGAATATTAAAATGATTTTGAAAAAAGTACTAGTGGACCATACATAACCAAGAGCTTCTGTTGAGAACAACTTATGAACTGAGAGTTGAATGAGTTATAAAGTTTTGTTAGGGGTGACGAGTGGGCTTTTTTTCAAAAGACATTCCCACTTGTCACAGGGGGGGGGGGGTAAAGCTAGGGTCGACTAGCGGGAACGTATCGAACCCATACTAAAGGGCTTCACTGAAAAACAGCTAGTGTACCAACCAGGACCAATGCTGAGTGAGTCCTATTTATTTTTATGTTTTTTTTAAGTTTAAAGAATATTTATTTTCTCATTAAAAACCATACAGTCACTTACATGAAAAATAATACACTAAGTGGGTACATACACATTTCATTCAATAGAAACCGAAGACAGAAATCGATACCTATACTTACACAAACATTTCATACAAAAGCACAGATCGTGGATCAAATATTTTTTATATTGTATGCCCATATATGCCAAATAAATATTTCTTTCTTTCTAAAATTTAAAAGCTTTTTTTTTAGTTACTAGTCAATACGCGTGGAAATCATCAGGGGAGGCCTTCGTTCAGCACTGGACATTTAGGCGGTAATGATAATTATAAACTAATAAATACCCAAAAAGTTTTTCTAACAGTATATACATAAGTATACTTGCTTTAACTCGGGATGTTAGTGACATAATCCCTGCAATAGCTTTTGATAATCACCCCCACTTTGAGTCGCATCTGTAAGCCTGCCTAAGTTGCTCCGTCAAACTTAAGATGTCTCCAAAGTGTCAGAATTAATCTCTCATTTAAGTTACAATACTTGAAATACAATGTAACTATGTCATTGGGCCCGCGTAGTGAATTGTGACTCAATCTCCACTTTGATAATATACACGTATATAGGAAGGAATGTGCCCTAACTGTTGTGTCTGTCAAGTCAGACAAGTCTGTTATCTCAAAAAAATACAGTTTTGAAAAAAAATGGCTTCCAAGTTTTAAATACAAATTGTATTAAATAAATAGACAAAAATGCGTCTTAAGCATACTTTTGTACTGAAACCTGGACGTCGTACACTAGGCAGGAACGTCGGCTTAACACCTCCCACATGCGCCACCTCCGGAGGATAAAAAGGATATTTTTAACGGCTGAATATAGATATGTGGCCTTTTTGTAGATCAAGAGTGTCGTGTATACCTTCGTATGTGCATATAAATGTGCCATTTAGAAAATAAGAAATACTTTATTAAATCGTTAATTGAGCTACTTAAAAGAAAAGAAAAGATGGATGCATTGTGTAAAGATGGATATGAGTGTGAGAGGGGTTTGTGTGGATGACACAGCTGATATAGAGGAGTGGAAGGAAAAGACATACTGCGCCGATCCCAAGTAATGGGATAAGGGCAGGAGAATGATGATGATGATGAAGCTACTTAGTAATAAGAAAGATAGAACTAAGTTAAATAGGTTTTTACCGTTACTAGTTCTCGCATTAAATTCACGATTCGTAGCGGTTCCAACTCCACTGGGAGTTTATTTGGGATATGCCAAATAAAAGTTAGTTGGTATGTCTCACATAATTTAGTTGTAAAACATGTTCAAATACGACCTGTATTTCTCACGTTTCTCTTCAACATGTTTTGACTACCTATTTGTATTTATGAATGGTAAAATATGATTTTGGTCGAAAGATGGTTTAGTACCAAGGGTGTCCAACTAAGTGACAATCGTAGTTCAGTTACGTAATTATATGATGATATTGGACGAGAATGGATTCGTTAGCTAACACATATGACATCTTATTTTTAGTATAAAATAAATAAACCTTAATAAATATCCACTGACATTCACACAGCCCCATCTAGCCTCAAGTTAAGCGTAAAGCTTGCAGTATGGAGTTGATGATAAAGTTCGCAACGCTTGCAAATATATAAATGACTAGCTTTGTCCCCCGGTGTTACCCGCGATATAAGATATTCTGCCGCAGTGAAACATAACCTAATTTTGCTTAGTTAAGTCACGTGACGCGCGGCCGCAGCGCGGTATAAAATTGGTTTATTTTTCCAAAATGTAAAGTATTGTCTATAAAAATAGACTATGTTTGTTATTAAATCGGCTACCTGCCAAAAAAAGTCCCGTCTAAATCCATCCAGCCGTCAGCCGCTTTAGAGAGTACCCGGAACAAACAGACTAACAGACAAAAAATGTTGTTTTGGTGTATGCATAGTATATACAAATAATTATATACATGAAGAAAAAATAGTTATTTTAATATTACAAACAGACACTCCAATTAAAATTATATGTATAGACCAAGTTCCGCTTACTGAGAAATTCCAAAGTAAAACTGATCGAATTTTTCCATATTATTAATTTGTCCCTTTCCTTCAAGGGATGATTATAATTTCATTTTTTATACCGTAGCGTTAAAAGGGTGGGGTACCCCCTAGAGGCTCGAGCCTCCACTCAAAAATTATTGAATTCACTTTATCATTAATCTTAGCGCTCTGGGGGAGGTTAGTCCATTATGTTTTGACAAATTACATTCAATAATATCACTTAGTTTAAGATAATATTATTTATCAATAGTCAGTAATTAATATACTTTAATTGATTCAGAGGTTGTGCGTGAAGTCGTCCAAACCGCACTGGGTCCGCGTGGACGACTAAGGCTTAATCACCCTCTACGGGTAGGCTCGTGCCCCTCGGTGGGACGTTTAATGAGCTGATGATGATGAATTGTCTTCACTTGTGGTTTAAGCATTTGATTTTGGTCACTGGTCCGTGGGTCCTAGGTTTGAATTACATTGGAAGACTACATAGCATAAATTAAAAATGATATAAAAACTATGTAAAACCTATTTTTTGGTAGATAGCAACCCTCCGAACCGGTGTTTTCTTCACCGTAAAGGTGTCGGATAAATGTACATATAATTTCGAAAATATTGATACGTGGCGGGATTTAAACCTGCACCCTCCAGATCGGAAGGCAACAGCCCACACCGGTGAGCCATCGACGCTCATATATAATATCGATTGTACGGTAAACAAACTCAGCCGCACAAATGAATTCAAATATTTCATTGGATTCTACGTATATTCTTTAACATTATGGAACTCTTGTGCTATTTGAAGGTAGTGAAAATAATGTCGATTCGTCCTGTTTATTTAGGTTAAGACAACACTTCACACACGTCCTGCGGAATAATAATATCCTTTGAAATACGAACGCCGTTAATGATAGATAATCCAGTCTTTACGTAAGCTAAGTATCTTTTGTTTTCGAAAATTCGAGTTGATTTATCAATTGGGCAAAGGTAGTTGAAACTGGTAGAACATTTCTGGCAGAAAATTATCATATCCATATCACATATCCGGATGTACGAAAAAGCCTTAGTGCCAAAAAGGCTAATATCGTTTGTAACTTTTGACTGCCACCAGTGGAGTGCCCTCCATATATGAAAATAAGCAGCACATATCCTATGTCCAGACAACCCAGAAAATCTTCAACTTATTTATTGATTCCTTTTTATTGGCCTATTTTCCTTTATAGATTTCAAACCATAGGCCAGATCGCCTATGGTCATAAACAGCAGTTACTTTTGCAAAAATGTAAATTATTTATTGTTTTTGCGATTAGTGTCACTCACTTTGCATACCCTTACCTTAATCTCTGTGCACGTCCCTGACTGCAACGTGCGAATCGTTTAGATTTATTTGACTAAGTCTTTTTTCGACCTCACCACTGCGTTTTTTCTGCTTAATAGTTACTGCCAGTTTCCGTCTCTTTTGCCCAATTAATAAAAAAAAATTGAATTTCCGAATTTAAGAACACCACAAAGAAACAAAATATTATATATTAAGCTTACTGAAAGACTGGATTATCCCTCATTTACGGATAAGTGATCAAATGTTTCAAACCTTACGCCTTCTACCGTTCTTTTTTGTGAGAATTCTTTGTACTTTAAGACAGGCGATTTTGTCTCCGTAGTGCAGACATATAGTGAACTCAGCATTAGGTTGCTTAGATTGCTGTGTACTCAGTGGGTCGTGAGTTGGACCTCAGGGGGACCGCAACCCAACACTTTGTGCAATTTTGCCCAGCTAGGTGAGGGCTTAGGATGTTGCAGGCCGAATCACCTGATTGTCTGAAAATAAAGATGATTTCGTGCTTCGAAGTCAGTCCCGGCTAAAATATTGGGATGGTAGTCACTGACACCCACTAATCCGCATTGGACCCGCGAGGTCGCCCGCACTGTGTAAAAGAATTTAGTTCCAAAATAAGGGAAAACATTGGTACCAAGTTGAAACATGTAGCTGGAACTCCACCATTTTCTTTCATCGGTCCTTTTATTGAGCGAATGCCTTTTGATCTTGATATGACACACATAGGGACATCATCATCATCAGCTCATTAATCGTCCCCACCGAGAAGCACGAGCCTACCCGTATAGGGTGATTAGGCCGGCTAACCCACGCGTTTCCAGTGCGGGTTGGACGATTTCACACACATGACCTTTAGGAATCTTTGGAATCTCTTCGCAGGCGTGCATAAGGTTTCCTCACGATGTTTACCTTCACGGTAAGAGCGTCGAAATATATGTACGATATTTTGAAATTCGAAAACACATCGGTACGTGTCGGGTTTGAACCTCAGCCCTCCCGGTAGGAAGGCGACAGTCACCACCATTGAGCCACGACGCTCTTTAGATTGTAGGTATAGATGTATATAAGCATGTATAGACTAAGATCATTTAGTGGGTGTTAATCAACTAACCCGCTAAGCGTTATCAGCGTCGGAACTTTAGCCCAAGTTTATTCATGAGATTACCGTATAATTTAGTTCAAGTTTGGCTCACGCTTTGTTTTGACACCAGCACACGGTGTAGACTAACTAACAGTTGCTTTGTGATATGCTATTGTATGAGGCGGTACCGCGACTTGGGTATTTAGATAACAAATTGTAGTATTATTTGCGGCTTTAGGTATCTCCTAAGGGATAGAAAGACTACCTGTACAATGGTGAGCCGTTTGCTCCGTAGCCCCTTATATAGCATAAAACATATATTATTTTGACGACCCATTTGGTGTAGCGGATGAGAGGTCGGCTGCAACACCAAGGGTTTCGGGTTCAATCCCCGGGCAGTTCAAACATTTGTGTGCATGAACATGTCTGTTTGTAATGGTCTGGATGTTTTGAATGTATAATATGTATGTATTTACAAAAAATCAGTTGTTTAGTACCCATAATACAGGCTTCACACTTAACTTGGGGCTAGATGGTGTTGTGTGAATGTCAGTGGATATTTATTTATTTATTGTAGTACACTAAATAGTAGCTGAGACTAGACAATATTTGTCTTTTGTTTTTCCCGCGGAGTTATGGGTGGTTATTATTTATTTTAGATAGATATATTACTTTTTACTCACAATTCATTTAAAAGGGGACGACCCAGAAGGACTTACCTTGACCAAATTGGTCAAGTCCTTCAGAAGGCTGGGGTCCCAAGTAAGAGGAATAAAAGAGCTTGTATGAAAAGATTGATGGATGTGATTGAAGCTAGGGAAGTATGTCAGGACCGTGCAAAGTGGCGTTTCATCATCTCTGCCTACCCTTCTGGGACCAAGGCGTGAGCTTTATTTATTTTTTATTTATTTATTCATTTAAATAATAACGTATCTTGATTTTAATGACTTTAAATTAACTATTTACGAATATTATAATTTTAATTTGAAAATGTTTGTTATATAATGGAAGATACGCCACTTCTTCAGTTCTTTTGAAGTGAACATATCAAAAATCTATAGTGGGCTAACTTCTTTACTACTTATAGTAGGATATCATACTGTTGAATTAATTTCTATCAAGTTATAGACTGAGAGTTACCTACACTCGCCACTTGCCCTGTGAAGCTGTGAAGCTCTCTGCGAAAAATCAAATCGAAAAAATCCATTGAAAATCCGTTTTTTTAGTGTGAGTTATTTCACCATCCAGGCCTTAATTCAACCTAGTCCGAATGATTTGTTCACATTTGAGACTGCAATACCAGTCCTCGTAAAGCACCAACATGAAGTTAGCCCACAATCGAGCCACTGCAGCGGTCATTAAATCTGTAACGAATGGCTCACCTTATTGCGGTACGTAAATCACTGCAGAACAATGCACGAGTATTAATACAGTTATAAATTATTTTTATGATCACGGAATGGATTCAATTTAATTCAGAATATTATCATTGCTGGCCAGGCGGATTGTTGGAATTTGTCGGTTATTCATTTGGTCTGATTTAAACAAATTTTGCGGGCTGAACGTAACGGTAAAACAAAGGTTCCGGTTTTGACCTTTATCGTCCACGGTGGTCTTATGTGGAGGCTTTGGCCCCGATAAAATGGGCGGCGTCCTATCCTATTACATATTATTATAAAATACCCACTCATTATATTACAATAGTTCTTAACTATTTTTACCTATTCATTTTGAACCTGGTGACCTATTTCTCAGACGTTTGTCTTTTTTTTTTTTTATATCTAATGGGCTTACTCTTGAGCACAGACTATCCTATGGGAAGAGACGTGCTCTAAGATGGAGCGAGCTTGCCCAGAAAAAGCCTATTCACTCGTTTTTTGAATGCCACGAGGTTGTAAGTGGCCGGAAACACAAACGCAGGGAGGTCATTCCATTCCCTAGCTGTATGCATAATGAAAGAAGACGCAATTTCAGACATTACAAAGCATAGAGTAACGACTTAGGAAAGGTCGCATGTTAAGGCTGGATGAGACAAGCGGAGGGCCAGGATATCTGGCAACAGCTGAGGTAGATTTATGTCCAGCAGCGGACTGCGATAGGTTGAAGAGAGGAAGTGTTTATGATGACGTATGTACCTATATATATTTTCCTGACAGTTTTTTACGGATTATATATACCGTTAAGAAAACTTCGAAACGTAGGTTCAGCTCTTGATTTCAAAGTATTAAAAGATCCTTTTTTTTCGAGAATCCAAAGTTGGTTTTCAATAGTTGGTAAAGCACATTTTGAGTATCGTAAAAGTTGGCGAAGACAATTTACACACAAAGAGGAAACATAAGATCTCGTTACAGAGAATACGTCGATGAGCTTAAGGCAATATAACTTAAGTGGTTGCTTGTGACTCTGCAGAAAACAACGGGGAAAAACTCCCATTACCCAAACAAATGGTCGTCGGCTGAGGGAGCGATAGCGTCTGTAACCCTTAGCCTTGGAACTGTATGTCCTTATTTCTTTTTATATCTCATTTGTACTTAGGTAAGAAATTAAGGAACGTAGTCTTAGTTTTGTTACCAATTAAATAAATAATGATATTCGACTTAACCTGAGTTTTGTCTGAGGGATACAATGTACTAATTACGGTATTAAAATTATTAAGGCACCTGCCTAAATAATACGCATGTAGGTAGGTAGGTACTTATGAATGTTGACCTCTCTTACACATGAAATATTACCACGGCTACTGAACTGTCTTACACAAAATCTGAACCGATTTTGACGGGACATTATTAACATATAACTGATATAAAAAGCGTAACGCTACTTTTATTTTCACGCGAACGAAGTCACGGACACAGACCTGGTAATAAAATAAAGCCTATTGAATCCCCAATCGGTTCTGATTAATGGCCACGTTTGTCATAATCTAAACGAACAATCGTATCTAACGCGGTCATTAGTTATTCATGCCATTAGCGCTTTATCAGCGCTTTAACTAACCCTTCCAGCTGTAAAGCCTGTAATCTATACCATTAACTCTAAATCTCATAAAGTCTTACGTTGTGCTTCGGTAACGACTAATTTGGTGACTCTTTTGGCATACCTTTTTTGTGTCTTTAGATTCAAGTTGAGTTGGGATTCTTGTATTCTGGGACAGAAATCAATGTTTCTTCCTTCGTAATGTTTGTAAAGTCGTTTCTAAGCCAATGTTCTCGTCTCGTACTGTTTAAGTTAAGAATGATGCTTAAAACTCGAGAAAAGATTATATTTTCTAACAGTACTTACTAGGTTGATATTAGTGATTGTTACTCGTATTACTTTATATTTTATAATAATATGATGTACGGTCGCGTACCTTTTTTTTTTGTTTTACTGCATATCAGCTTGAAAACAAGTGTTTTGTTGTTAAGTGATAATAACCTTTTTAGTGGCAAATCACTTTTTATGTTGCTATTTTTAGAGAAATTATTTTACTAATGGTTCAATAAATATTTTTGTCCAAATCTTTATAATTAGTATAAAGATTTGGACAAAAATATTTATTGATCTGAATCTGTAGCTGAATAACTGTTGTAAAACAACGTTTTTATTATGACACTGATATAAAATACGTCGAAAATATAAAAAATATGTTATTTGTAACAAACTAAGAACATGCAATAGATATAAAATATACCGAAGACCCGACGTTGCTTCCGCTGTATATTTCGCTGCTCGCTTCCGGCCCTTGCAGACAAGATTTACTGTTGGAAAAATAAAATAATGTTTAATAACTCCACCTTACAAGCTTTGACATGAATACACACATTTTTTTATAATTCATGCGCTGCCCCCACAGGACGGGTTTTGCCTAGTGTGAGGGTCAAGGAATGTATTTATTATTATGCCGGTTTAATTTGGCCCTTTTTTAGGCGTACGGCAAAAAATCATCCGTTTGTAAAGTTGACGTCCCCCGTATTCGGACTAAGCGTGACGCGTATTTGGACTAAGCGTGACGCGTATTTGGACTAAGCATTACCTATTTCAATACGCGTACTGCAAATTAATAGAATGATCTACCTGCGTCTGATTTTACAGCCACATACAACCCTGTGGCATTCAAAATCGAGTGAATAGGTTTTTTCTGGGCAAGCACGCTTCATCTCAGAGCACGTCTTTTTCCACTAGGAAAGTATGTGCTCAATAGCAAACTCATCATGAATTAAAAAAGAAATATGGAATGACCTACCTCCAGCACTACGTCTTTCAATGTCATCTCAGAGTTTTAAAGTAAAATACAAGACTGCCTTACTTAAAAGACAATATATGACTGAAGACTTGAAACATTCTTACGCAGCAAATATAGCTCTTAGATCATTTTTCATTTTAAATAAATAAACAAATACATACACATACGCTCACACACTCATTTACAAATAATCAATTACACACTCACCAACACAAATACCTCTTACATGTACACACAGAAAGTTCGGGCAGAAATAAAGTAGGATTTAATTTATGTTTTTTCTTTGTCATTGTTTAACTTATCCTATTATAAAAACGCACCATACTTATATAATATTAAAAATTGTCAACCAAGCATAACCTAGGCCTTCCAACAACATCTCAGAGGGTAAGGGGAGTAGCTGAAAAACAGCGATGCTCGGGATTGCTCTCGTTGCAAACTCAGCTGAGCTCCTTCCCTTTGTCTCAAAGTACTTGTTTTTTTGTAAAATTTTCAATTTTTATTTATTTATTTATGGTACACAAACAGAATACAGTCTTTGCATGAAACACATTAAAATAAAACAGTGACTGGACAGGACTGTAGCCCAGAGACGGTGTACACAGTCGGATTTCAGGACTTTTTTTTTTAATATAATAGGCTATAATAATATTTGGAAAAAAGAAAAAACAGAGTACTAACAAACTTACAATTAATAGCTTTCCTAAGTCATTAAGGCTGAAGATATCGCTTTTTTATAACAAATAAAATTATCATTGAAGATGTCTATCTCTCCATTACCCCGCACGCGGACCAGCTCATTTACGTGCGGCACATTCTCACCAGAGGGTTGTAATAAGACGTGTTATTTATGTACACTTTTATAACAAATATATTTGGATGTGACATTTATACCAAGTATAATTTGAAAGACGAGGAGATTGTGGGTGTCTACTGCGGAATGAATTATTTTATGTAAATAGAGGAGGTCATATCTTTCACATCGGGTTTTGAGTGACATTATACCAAACCTAGAAAGTCGATCAGGATAGTTTGGAAGGGAGCGTCCGAAATTGTGTTTACGCGACAGGAATCGCAAACATCTCTTTTGAATTCTTTCAATATTGTCAACGTGTATTTTATAGTGAGGCGACCAAATTGGACAGCAGTACTCCAAAACACTTCTTACAATGCTGAAGAAAAGGCAAAGGATGCTACGAGGTTTTTTAAAGTCTTTCTCATCATGAAACCCAGTAATTTATTTGTTAAATGTTTGAAGAGAGACAATAAATATATTCTTATTCTTAAATAGTCATTACTCAAATATCAAATTTTGATGACCTTACTTACCATGTGAATCCAATGTTAGTTTTCTGGATCAGCGGTATAATGTAGGTTTCCAAGCTAGGAGGGGTTTGAGCTTAGATAAACTAACTAGACGGAAGTGTCCGCGGCAAATGTCATACATTGAACTGAAACTCAAACATTTTTTTGTCATTGTAACCCCCCGTGTGGGGTATCAATGTGTGGAGCTTGAAAAGTTCCTAATATCATTTTAATAAATTGAATATTTGGCGCGAGAGACACTTCCAAAGTTGAAAAAATTGTGTCCCTCCCCCTCTAATTTCTAAACTATGGGGTTGATAAAATAAAAAAAAAGTATAATGAACATTACCATAAAAACTAACAACTAATTTAGTTTCAACGATTTCTGGTGTGTAGGTTTTTTTATACGTCATAAACGGTAAACCACTATTTTTCATATTAAAGCTGTACTAGGTACCAAAGTAAATAAAAAATACTTAAGTTTATGTTATTTGCTGATACGGAACCCTCCATGGGCGAGTCCAAATCGCGCTTGGCCAATTTTTTTGGTTGACATTTCTTCGTGTTCATCTAAGAGCTTGAGATAAAATTTTGGACACGAGCCCCATCGGATTAAACGGTCAGTAGTGACCC
>PQWD01003845.1:42080-63978 GCA_019425675.1 Leucinodes orbonalis
TGGAAAATTTGTGCTCGTCACTGTACAGCTAATCTTAAAGAATAATACTACAGATAGTAAAATGTATACTAAAATAATACCTTCAACTAATAAGAGAACGTCGGTGGCTCACTGGCGTGGACTGTTGCCTTCCGATCTGGACAGTGCAGGTTCAAATCCTGCCACGTACCAATGACTTTTCGAATTCTCTAAATTATATGTACGTTTTTCCGACGCTCTTACGGTGAAGGAAAACATCAAGCACACGCCTATGAAGAAATTCGATTCGGTTGTGCGTGAAGTTGCCCAATCCGCACTGGGCGCGCGTGGACGACTAAGGTCTATACACCCTTTACGGGATGGCTCGTGCCCCACGATGGGAACGTATAATGATGCTGATAAATAAAATGAAACATTCTTGTACGCCTGATGCCTTCGCGGTTTAATACTCGTAGTCTTGGAGCGTTGCATTTAGTTCGTTTAGTGGGTCGCAGGTTCGTATCACGATTAGACCGTAGCTTAAGTCACTTTGTGGGATTATTCCCAGTATAGGACTTTGTCATTTTGGGCGATTTTTACCAGTTTTTTTAAGAACTTTGCCGGTTCAAACACATGAATGTATTAAAAGAAAACAGTTTACGTTATTCGTACGACACGTAATTGTTCTGTGCAGAGTGATTTTGAACCTAATGATGATAATATAATGTAACTTTTTAGTCACTTTAAAAGTAACATTCTAATTTTTATGTTTTATTATTGTATTTTTGTAGCTAGCAGCGGCAAGTATGTATAATTATGTATATTTGTTTTACCCTACGAATCACAGTTGACTATAAACTCATCAGGTGAGCGTCCAGGCCGTCTTGTACACTTATACCATAAATTTTTTAAAAAAATGTTGACTTTAATCCCTGAATACTTTTTCAGAACCTAAAATAAGACAAAATCCTTAGCGGTCACATATTCTGTCACAATCTCGTTGTATATGTAAACGATTCTTTGTAACGAAATACAAAAGTCATTAAAAGTAAATTCAAATTTAAATAAAATCAAATAAAACTTAAAATCGAAAACCACCATATATATATAAAAAATAATTATATTTCTGCACATAAATACATCTAATTACATCCAAATAAAGATGAATCAATAAATATTAGAATAATAAAAATATAAATGTCAGGTCACTCTAGGCCTTAATAATATAAAAGGCCTTAATTTAATTGTTGATTAATATAGCCCAAGGTGACTCCGCGTCTCTCCTACTTGCCGTGCCCACAGGGTTCCATAAATGTACTTACCTATATTGTTTTAACATCTATGTTACTTATGGAGTGCAATAAAGATATGAAATATGAAATATGAAATACAAGCTATTTACGTCTGATACGATATTGTAGTGGCCATGGTTCAGGTAACGTACGGATGGTTCGTTATTAACGGTACCGCATAACGGTGACTGTTGGGCGTTATTTTTAAAATAAGTAGATAGATACAATTGAGGAATTATAACAATAGTATAGTTGCGAGCTAAGCAATGACTGAGTATTTTTTTATGATATTTTTATATATTGAGGAAATACCAATGGGCGGCGGTGACATTTACCATCAGATGAGCCGTTTGCTCGTTTGCCTGCTATAGCATAAAAAACAACAAATAAATATATATTTTTTTAATGAGAACCCTTTTTTCCCTACACATTCAATAAAATTTGGACATATATGGGAAGACACTGGCCTCCACAACACAGGGAATCCTAGTGTGGAATCCAGGGCTACTGATCCAATGGTACCCACTGTGATACATACATGAAGTTCTATGAATTGTGTAACTGCGTTATATTTATATGTATCCTATGTTATGTTATATTTGTATGATGAACTGAAATAAATATTTTTCATTTTATTCATTTCGGCTTTGTTAGCTACTTATATTTAGCTATAGTTAAGTAAGTAATTGGTTGGCTTAATGTTTAAATTATAATTCCTTTTACCGTAAAAAAACGCTTTGTTTTCTTCCATTGATATGATGTATAACTATTTTCCTCAGAGTTTCTCCAACTTATACTTTTCAACTTCTAATACATTCTCCCGGACCAATCCATAACAGTCGACATCCATTCTTCGTTATTAGGTCATATTAAAATATCCTATCGTCTATGAACGTTGTGGACACCCATTCCCACCTGAAAAGCAATGACCTGTTTCATGTTATTTGATTTGTCTCACCTCCCCGGGGGTTGGGGAGAGACCGAGTTCAGCCTCACGAGATATAGTGCTGTGGCTCTCTGTGTAAAAAGGATTTCACAGATGTTCTTTGGTGAAACAGTTATATTTTATGCATTTTCTGTTTAGTTCCTTTGTGTTGGTAATATACTTTGTTAGGGCTATGTCAATGTAAGATATTTATATATATTTACAGCCCATGTGGTGTAATGGTTGAGAATTGGGCTACTACACCAAGGGCCCAGGTTCCAAAATTTGTGTACATTAACGTGTCTGTTCGGTTTGTTCTCGGTTGTTTCTTTTATTATATGCTGTAAAGGGCCATGTAGATATATATCAAATCAACAAGGTATTTAAGGTATTTATTAGATAACAATAAATACTGTATTGGTTAAAATCACTTCGAAAATTAGCCATTAGTCGTAAAAAAAAGTGTCTTGTCGGGTTCCGCCTGCGTTTGCAGTGTAGAAGCGGCTAAAATGAAATTATTTACGACATCACATTAGAAACCTCAAAAACAATAGTTCTCTACTATTAAAAGGATGTTATTATACCTATAAACCTTCCTTTTGAATCACTCTATCTATTTAAATTAACGCATCAATATCCTTACTTATTTTAAAGATTTCAGAGCACATAGACAGAAAAAGCAACTTTGTTCTATACTATGTAGTGATACAAATATAATACTATTTATATATACAAAGAGAGGAACTTTCATTCTAACTTTGGTAAATAACTCAAAGCTCACATTTATTTATACAATACTACGAAGACGGTAACATCATTAAAATTTTAACTTACGAGTACAATCTCGGAGTACAATGTACGTTCAGGCTTCTTACGTAATACTCTTAACGAAGTTATACTGAAACATATATGACTATTGTATTATTTTAATTACTATATATTATGAGTTCATTTCTACTTGTATGTCTTAGAATGACAATAAACTCACTAAATGCACAATCTCACTCAAAAAGTGTCCGCGGCAAGTCTGCCCAGCGCATCAATTAGACGGAACTTTCATTTATAGTGAAAGTTTCGATTTTGTACTGTTTCTAGGACGCGTTAAGGTTTCAAATGAATAATTTACCTTCTAAATATAACAATATTTTATACATATGTGGCATGCGGCTCGGACATATTTTGGTTGACGTTTCTACGTGATTGGTTTTTTTTATGATATAGGGAGCAAACGAGCAAGAGAGACACCTGATGGATAGTGTTGATCTCCGCACAGGGACAACGGTGACACCAGAAGTGCCACCGGTGCGTTGCTTGCCTTTTAGATAGGAATATGCTCTTTCCTTAAAGTTTCCCATGTCATATTTGTCAGGAAATACCACTGCTGGTAGGTCGTTCCATATTAGTAAAGTACGTGGAAGAAAATTGCGCATGAATCGAATTGTAGCCGAACGCCAACCATCAAGATGATTTGGATGGAATTTCATTCTACATCTAGTTAGTTATTTGTTTATCTAAGTGGTAAATAGACATAATATTTTCATCACTTCGTTTTTCTATTATTTCTTTCTTATCTAACCCAGTATAATATACCAAAGTGAAAATGCAAAGGGATTTACTAAATAGTAGACTCAGAATTTATCTGAAGCATTTAGGGAGTCGAGGCAATGTTTGGTCACCCATCATTTCATGCACCATTGCGATAGTTGCTTGACCGAACGCGCTATCTATTACGCCAACGAGCCTTACAATGCCTCAACCTTCAGTCAGACCTGTCATGGTCACCAGTTTTATTTGATTTAGACTTTGAAACAGTGGAATAAACTTTAAAGTTACGCGGACTCCATTTGGCGAGAGCGTGATTATAACATAACAGATAGTCACATTGAAGAATTAACCGCCAAAAATGTTGGACCAACCACCCCAATTTAATATTTCTTGAACTTCGAAAATCTCGAGTAATGGCTCTCATTTTGGAACTTTGTTACAAGTCGGCCATTACAAGGTCTCATACAACGCGAGGCCGGAAAACTTTACACCGTGAAGATGCCAACTTTCGTTGAGTTATTTATTATTACGATGTAGGTGATATTGAATTAAGCCCAAGTTTCTGACTGACAAAAGTTTGAGTTTTTGTTTAACGTCGGTGTCGCAGATTTTGGCGGACTGACATTGAGTAATCAATGTTACTAAAAATATGACTTCAAGTTATATAAAATTGAGAATTTGTTTAATTATGAATATGGCCCTATAATCGGGGGAAGGCCTGTGTCCTGCAGGGAGACTTTAGAGGTTGATAATGACGACGATGCTTGTTAAGCTACAGGTACGCCACAGGCAACCACTTAGTACTGAGTCGTCTGGGTGTATATATCTACACTGGAGTGCCACTTACCATCGTACGTAAACGCCTATTTATTAAATAAGCAATTACACGTGACTTTTAATAAAATAATAATAATTATTATTTATTTATTTGCTGGAATATGGTACAAGTTGTTGTTGAAATTAGTGCTTCCGACATACTCTATCGAAATTCGAATTGCAAATGTTCTTGAAATGAAAAACAAAAATATTACTGTTATCAAAATAAGCTTTTATAATTTGCTAGTTATATATGTCTATACTGTCAAATTATAATAATAATAACAAACAACATTATTGTTTTCCGTTATCAACAGCACGCGGTAGCAAGGAAAACATCGTGAGGAAACCTTCATGCACGTCTGCGAAGAGATTCAAAGGTTGTGCGTGAAGTCGTCCAATCCGCACTGGGCCCGCGTGGACGACTAAGGCCTAATCACCCTATACGGGTAGGCTCGTGCCCCTCGGTGGGGACGTTTAATGAGCTGATGATGAAACAGATATAAGACTGCCAAACATTACTGAATTATTATTTCAAATTAATTAAATGCAACACTTAATTTACAAAGATTGAAATATTCAACTCAAATCGCTCGTCCATTTTAATTTAAAAACTTTGACAAAGCAAGACAAAAGCGAGTCGCCAGAAATGCTTGTCCGCAGTGCTGAATAATTATTTACTAAGAATACAAAGTTTGAAACTTGGGCGTCGAAAAGCGAACTCAAAAATGGCCTCGAGCTGGGTAATGCAAAACTCGGGCACTAACTTTGGAAACTCAGACAGCTCTAGACCAAGTTGAACTTATAGTGTCCGGGTGTCAAAAGTATGATAAAATGTTAAATAAATATTATACTTTATAATTAAATGTACTTGGTGTGATATGGATAAAGTTACTTAATCATTAAATTCAAAGTCATAATATATTCAAAAACTTTAGTATTATGTTAGGATGGAAATAACATGTAATATTTGGGTAGACTGAGGTAAACACTAGATATTCCTGTATTTCAGGTTCAGGTTTCAGGACTCCAGGTTCCCACTCGAACCATATACCGTAAGTTTGTTAAAGGTACTAAAGGTATTGTGTGAGTATGCATAGCCCGGGTGGAAAATCACAAAAAAGAATAGATGAATCAATTGTCTACGCAAGAGCTACGTTCGAGCAAGTATTTGTGTGGTCAAGTGTATGTATTTTAATAAATGTATTTGTTATTGATTCATATTAATTAAATACATCTTTTATTAGTATTTTTATGACTGTACCATTAGTAGTTAAATTGAAGAAATAATGTTTGTTAAGTCATGAAATATAAGTGAAGTAAAAGAAGGATTGTACTGGATTTGGCTAGTGAATGATTGGGATATCACAGAATAGGTAATCCCTTTGTCCCTTCCAAGATCTACTGCGATATTATTTTGCGGGTCCAAGCGGCCTTTTTAGCACCAAATGACCTGTTATTCCCTCATCCTTTTCCTTTGATCTAGGGCTTACGGGCATTGTTTATACAGGCGTGTTTATATTTACGGTTGGCTGTTTGGTTTTTGACCCTTCATGAGTTAACCGTTAATTCAAGTTACAAGTATTTTATGCAGATGTCAATATGGCGGTCATTAAAAGGTCAACTCTTTGTAAACACTGGTTAATTGATTCAATAATAAAAAATAGTATACGACATTAAAAACAAGGTAATGTTCGGTTTCTCTCTAATGCATTCATTTCATAATTTATGTGAAAACTGAAATTACTTTATTAACACCAGTATGCAAGCATATTTTTTTTGTTAAATATTATTTTTTAATTTTGGGATTAAGGGAAATTACATCTACTGTCCCCCGATCGGTAAAAAGCATATTAAGGAAACTGGGAACTACTCGTAACATTAAAATAATCTACACGGAGATCCACCAAAAAATTTTTTACTTGGATTTTTGATACATTACCGGTCTTCTTTAACCAGTAGTCAGAATGGTTGCCGAATATTATAAATAATAAGCAACCAATTACGAGGAAGGGTTCAATTATTAATTGAACACGAGATCCTAAATCAACCTGACGTCATGATCAATTCAACATGGCGGATGGCTATAAATAACAGAGCAACGCAAACAGTGCGTGCACCAGGGGGAAATCAGGCCACAACCCAGGTGTTCAGAACATATTATGAACCTACATTGATTCATGACTTTTAATTACTGCAAATGAAAGTGACAAAAACATAAGCTAAAGCGAAAGGTCTAGTAAAACTTTTTTGACCATACATATCATCATCATCATCAGCTTATTAAACGTCCCCACCGAGGGGCACGAGCCTACCCGTATAGGGTGTATAGGCCTTAGTCGTCCACGCGAGCCCAGTGCGGGTTGGACGACTTCACGCACAACCTTTGAATCACTTCGCAGTGTGCGCAGGTTTCCTCACGAATATTTTCCTTCACCGTAAGAGCCGGATAACGAAATATATTTTTTGTAAATTCGAAAACACATTGCGCTCTCCAGATCGGAAGGCAACAGTGCACACCACCACCGACCGAGAGCCACCGACGCCTACACCTACAAATTCCATTTAAGTATATACTAAGGGCATATTTATGGGGAGATTGGGCCATAACCGACTACGCTTGCCCAATGCAGATTGTTGGGTGCAACGAGAGTTGTGTTGTCGTTGGTTTGGTTGTCTACATAAAGTTTTTCTTTAGGTACCGAAAATATTAAAGAGTTGCCTTACACATGTTTAAACCTAGAATAAAAAAACACCTTTCTAAAAAAGTGTACTACACTATTGACGAATATTTATGTGATAAAAATCCATGGACTTAAACTGCTCAGCTAGTTCAGTGTTTATAAGTAATTTTAATAAGATTTGTACAATTTCAGTTCAGTGTTTAATAATTTATAATAGGATTTGTACAAAAATCATTGTTTAAAATAGGCTGTTCTTTTGTTCTTGGGTGATTCTTTCTCAACCGGCCAAAACAGAAGCCCCTTTTTTTCAAAAATTTTTGTTCTTTACATGTTTTTATTTAATTTTGTTTTACGTTTTTTCATTCAGACAAAAACAGAAGCAAAGTCGAACTAGACCGTAACGTGTCTGTTTTAAGTTCCTAGTCTCCTCCAAGCTAGTTAACGATCTCAAATGCATCTCATTTTATTTATTTTGTTTGATGTTTGCTTTTTGTAAGCCTAATTTGAATAATTAGAATTCAACTTTGACAACCTATATTTGGCATTACAAACAAACCCTCCAGGGCAACTACTTGTTGGACTATTCCCAAAGGTTTGGTGCTACATTTGTGAAACAAATTACATCTACGGCGCCACAGACCGGTCTTGTACTCCCAAAGGATGGATGACCAAACTAAAACCAGTGTTAAGGGAGATCGCGCCGAATATACAACAGGTAAAATGTTTCAAAAAGCTCGAATCCTGTGGTTTTGTTGCCCTTTGACCTTTTTAGGTTCCGTAGCCAAATAGCAAAAAACGGAGATCTTATATCTGTCTGTTCGTCCGTATGTCACACCCTTTTTTCTCCGAATCTATAAGCACTACACTTTTCAATCCCCTCTAGTTTCTAAACTATAGGGTTGATAAAATAAAAAGAGCCTAAACCTAACAACGAAATTTAGTTTGAACGATTTCTGACCTGTAGCTTTTATACGTCATAAACGGTGAACCACTTTTGTCTCATATTGAAGCTGTAGTAGGTGCCTAAGTTTTTTTTTATATTATATTACTTGCTACTGCGGTACCCCCACGGCCAACTTTGACTCGCGCTTGGCAATTTTTTTAAATGTGTATTAGATAATACCGCACATTAAAAACATTATACCCATTTTTATTAAAATATATAATCACTCTCATGTTCTATTTTAAAATAAATAGACAGCAAGCATTAATAGTTTTATTGGTTATAATATAACTATCTCTTTGAATTAATTATGAAGATTAAAAATATAATAAGTCACAAGAAGTCTGCATAATATTAGCGCTACCTCCAATAATGATGGACACGTGCATTTTATTTTTTAAATTTGAGCTCTCTTTAAAAAAGATTATTTGTAGGCACGTATTCTAGGACGAGACTCAACGTTGATCTTTACTTAAATTGAGTTAGAATGGATGGCGCTATCTATCGTATAGAGCTATTCCTTTCTTACTCTATTCAAGTAAAGATCAACGCTTGAGTCTCGTTCTAGAATACTGGCCTCAGCAACGGCGATCCAGGGGAGGTCATGGGAGTCCCCCCCCCCTGAGCTATTTTTAAGTACTATACTAACGTTTATTAATAAAATACCTTATAAGTGCTTAACTTGACTACTACTATGTGACCCCCACCTGGCGCCTAAACTGGATCCGCCTTTGTTCCTCAGACATTGATTGTCTCCGGTACTACTCTAAGCATTTTTTTTCATTCAGACAACAACAGGGGCAAACAGGGACTAGGCCAGTCTGTTTAAAGTTCCTAGTCTCCTCAAAGCCAGTTAACGATTTTAAATGCATCTCATTTTCGTAGCATTATTGTTTTAAAATATTATCTTAAGACTAAAGTACGAACACTTTAAAGGATCTAGCGGGATAAGCGTATAAAAAACTGCACTCGCGTCTGATGAAGATTTTTACCTTTTTTTTATTGTTTTTTATCTAAAATAGCCACATACTTAATCTCACACCCCTCACCCTTTAGTAAGGAATAATGGGATGACAACCCTTAACGAAATTTTTTTTTTTCTCAGTACCTATTAGATATCCTCATGAAATTGAAAACGTACATGACTATCGATGAACTAATTATTATAGATTTTTTTAGAATTTTGGAATATTTAAACTGTAAAAAAGGAAGTATATTTTTGGGGGTGGTTTTTTATACCAACCCTTAAAGTGACACCTACCAAAAAAATATATCTTATTGGTTAATTAATTAGCTATTACATGTAAAAGTTACAAAAGGTCGGATTGGTGGAACACAGCTTAATAAAATCTATTACGAAATTTACTTGCATGCATACCTATATATTAATTTTTACCAGAAACATTAAAACACATGTGCAGTATCTTTATATGGATTTATCATCTTAAATACTTTTTGCAATTATTCAGTGTCAACAAATGTGTCATCATCTCATCAGATCTTTACATCTTAATCAAATGTGTATACCTACAAATAAACTATAAATAATCACTGATGAATAATATTCGATTTGATGACATTCGACTGCACGAATTTTAACAACTGTTATAAACTCGATAAAATGTATATCATATTACATAGCAAATATCATGTTGTGACCTGTTCATTTGGACGCGACACGTAAGCGGGAGTCAATCACAAACGCGAAGTGAATGCACGATCATTATGTGTTATAGATCGTTGTTTTAACTCTTTTGATTTGAAACTCTACGTATTCTTCTGACGTGAATTCTTGCGACAAAACACTTGAAGTCCGGATCATCGAAATCACTGTCGTTACTGTCATTTTAACGCTCACTACAGCCAGTATGTAGTCGGTTCGCGACTCTATATAGTATCAGTCTACATTTATGCAAAACACGGATCCAATATGTAAAGTATTTTTACAATAAGGTTGATATATATTTAAATCTTCATTTGTAATGATGCGTTCAACTTTCCATTGTTTCTGAGACTCATTTTACAATTAACACATTTATCATTATACGACATTCACTTGTTTCTCCATTATTTCTGATTGCAAATGTTACAGTAAAAAACTGAATCGCACAAAAATAATGATCGTGCATTCACTTCGCGTTTGTGATTGACTCCCCGGCTTACGTGTCGCGTCCAAATGAACAGTCACAACATGTTATTTGCTAAATATGATATAACATTTTATCGAGTTATAACACGATGTTAAAAATTCGTGCAGTCGAATGTCATCAAATCGAATATTATTCATCAGTGATTATTTATAGTTATTTGTAGGTATACACATTTGATTAAGATGTAAAGATCTGATGAATGATGACACATTTGTTGACACTGAATAATTGCAAAAACGTATTTAAGATGATAAATCCATATAAAGATACTGCACATGTGTTTTATAGTTTCTGGTAAAAATTAATATATAGGTATGCATGCAAGTAAATATTCGTAATAGATTTTTATTAAGCTGTGTTCCACCAATCCGACCCTTTTGAACTTTTACATGTAATAGCTAATTAATTAACCAATAAGATATATTTTTGTAGGTGTCACTTTAAGGGTTGGTAAAAAAAACCACCCCCAAAAAATACTTCCCATTTTTTACAGTTTAAAATATTCCAAAAATTCTAAAAAAATTCTATAATAATAGTTCATCGATATCATGTATGTTTTCAATTTCATGAAATATCTCAAATAGTACTGAGAAAAAAAAAATTTCGTTAAGGTTGTCATCCCCATTATTCCCTACTAAAGGGTGGGTGTGAGATAAAGTATGGCTATTTTAGATAAAAAACAATAAAAAAAAGGTAAAAACCTTCATCAGACGCGAGTGCAGTTTTTATACGCTTATCCCGCTAGATCCTTTGCCACCAAATAAATATCCACTGACATTCACACAGCCCATCTAGATCCAAACTAAGCATTAGCCTGTAATTAGATATTAAAGCAATGGATAAACATACTATATACTTATTTTGTAAATACATATATAGTACATAGAAAACTCCAAAACCAATACAAACATTTTGTACTCCCGGGGATCGAACCCCGAACCCTTGTGTAATAGACGACGTCTCAATCCCATTACACCAGGTCGCAAATATTTTTTCCAAGTGTATGCACTTAACGCGTCCGATAGAGATTTGCGACTGTGAGTTTACTCTGTCCTAGGTCTACCCTTGTCTCTCAACTTCATTGTTTACGTGACCGTGCCTGCGTTCATTAGGGTTTCACGATCCCGAAACACTATCTCTGAAATAGTGGAACGTGAACAAAATAGAGAAAAAAGACTTAAAACATTCACACACAGCCCATCTCGAATCAAACTTAAGGAAATTTTTATATTCGTTAATTCAACAGTGAGATCAATTAAAAATATCACTAACATTCACACAACCCATCTAACCTCAAACTAAGCATAAGCCTGTAATATGATACTAAACAACGTAAAACATACTTATATACTGAAAAAACTTAAAATGTATGTAAGTATGTTTATCAGTTTTTGTACCCGTAATACAAAATACACGCTCTTGGCTAGATGGCGTTGTGTGAATGTCAGTGGATATTTATTTATGTTGAACACCGAACGCCAACCCTATTTTATTAATTCTAAACATATATCAGAGGTCGCAACGTTGGTCTCAACACAAAGTGATTGATGAGTGCGTTAAGCTATATCGCTTTTGGAACTATTTTATTAAAGGTATACATTAATGTCATGCTGTATATCCATTGTGAATGTGAACAATAGTTTTACCCTAATAAACCGTAGTTGTCCTGTCCCTTAGTAAGAGTAGTTATGATTATATATGTATGTGGTGCTAGCTGTGCCCCGCGAATTTCCTGCAGTATACGATATTCTCCGCAGTGCAGCATAACTTAAAATCGCTTCGTCAAGACACGTGAAAAGCGCGTTTGTCGAAATTGAGAATAGCCTATATTTCCCTTATAACTCAGCTACCTGCTTAAACGTACCGTCCAAATTTGTACAGCCAGACAACATTTAGAAATTTGTATATGAATATATACATCCGTATATATTCATATACATGTAGATAAAAAGCGGTTATTTCAATATTACAAACAGACTTTCCAACTTTATTAATATGCACAGATTCCTATATCTTCACCCAGTCATTGGAGCTCGTGCAACAACTTTAATTGCACTTTAGATTTATCTTTCTACTCGTTTCTAGAGATTTGGAAAAGTAATTTCGTCAATCAAAAATCGTCCCTTTTCCATAAATATTTTTTTTTTTTTTTTTTTTTATAACATAGGGAGGCAAACGAGCATGCGGTTCACCTGATGGAAAGTGTCACCGCCGCCCATGGACATTTGCAACAGCTGAGGTCGCAGGGATGCGCTGCCGGCCCTTTATATAAGAAAACGCTCTCTTTTTGAAAGATGCCAGGTCATATCGTTCCGGAAACGTTTCCGATGGCAACTGATTCCACAAATTAATCGTACGCGGCAGAAAATGTCTATCAAAACGAACTGTAGAAGATCTCCAAGTATCCAGATGGTGTGGGTGAAATCTGGAATTCTGCCTCGAAGTACGTGAGTGGAATGCAGCCGCAGGAACAAGCCCAAATAACTCGTCAGAACACTCCCCATGATATATGCGGTAGAGGATACAGAGCGAAGCCACATCTCTTCGCAAACCCAAAGGATCAAGCCGATCGGAAAGATCCTGATCATTGATAATTCTAGCCGCTCTTCTCTGAATGCGGTCAAGTGGAAGAAGCTGGTACTGGGGTGCCCCCGCCCACAGGTGAGAGCAATATTCCATGTGCGGCCGAACCTGCGACTTGTAAAGTTGCAAGCGATGGTCCGGCACGAAATACCGCCTCGACCTGTTAAGCACACCGAGCTTCTTTGAGGCCAACTTGGCTTTACTCTCCAAATGACCGCGAAACTGAACACTGCTAGAAATATCAACACCAAGAATTCCGATACTAGCTGAGGGACTAAGGGGAGTGTTTAAAAATTTGGGTGAGACTGCAAAGGGTGTCTTTTTTGCGGTGAAAGCACAGACTTGTGTCTTTTTGGGGTTAAACTGCACTAGATTGTCTTGACCCCAATCGGAGACTTGATTAAGAGAAGTCTCGACCTCAGACACAATTCTGTTTCGACACTCTTCGACGCTTTCCCTAGAAGAACTGGCACGGCCGGTATATAAGGCATCTCCCGTACTGTCATCCGCATAGCAATGAATACCGTTAATTTGCAGCATATCATTGATATGCAGAAGAAATAGCGTTGGAGATAGCACACAGCCTTGTGGGACGCCAGCGTTTATAGGTTTGGAGTCAGAACATGCACCGTCGACAACGACTTTAATACTCCGATCTGTTAAAAAGCTTGTGACCCAAACGCACAATTTTCCAGGAACCCCATAAGATGGGAGCTTAGCTACAAGTGCTTTATGCCAAACCCTATCGAAAGCCTTCGCTACGTCCAAGCTTACCGCGAGAGCCTCACCTTTGCTCTCCAATGCCATAGCCCATCTATGAGTCAAATATACCAGAAGATCACCGGCTGAGCGACCCTTCCGGAATCCGTACTGGCGATCGCTAATAAGCTGCCGATCCTCAAGGTACCGAAGAAGCTGACGATTGATGATAGATTCCATGACTTTGGAGAGCAAAGAGGTTATAGCTATTGGCCTATAATTGGACGGATCCGAGCGGTCACCTTTCTTAGGGATTGGATGCACCAGTGCTATTTTCCATGAACTCGGGCACACGCCAGAAGAGTATGACAACCGAAAAAGCCGCGTTAAGACGGGCGCCAGTTCAGGAGCACACATCTTTAACACTACAGGAGGGATACCGTCAGGTCCATTCGACTTGTGGATCTCAAGAGAGGAGAGTGCTTTACGGACTGAGCGTTGCGTAAACAAAACCTCAGGCATACTACCAACGCACCGCGAGATGGAAGGTGGTGCGGTTCCTCCGTCATCAAAAGTCGAATTAGCTGCAAAGAGCGAGCACAGTAGATCGGCTTTCTCCTTAGCAGTATTGGCCAACGAAAGATCCTCTCTGCGCAACGGTGGTAAAGATGGCTTAGCAAAGTTACCCATGGTAGCCTTTGCCAGAGACCAAAAAGCTCGAGATCCAGATGGAAGACGGATCAGCCTCTCGCCAATTCTACCTATATGGTCCGACTTGCCCTGGCAATAGTTTTCTTCAAGGACCTAGAGGCAGAGTTGTACTCTCTTTTTTTAACAATATGTCATTTTTATTGTTTTTATTCGCCACTGCATTTGCCCAAGCTTGGTAGCATGCCTCTTTACGGCGACTTGCAGTTTTGCATGAGCTACCAAACCACGGCTGTGATCTGCCACCAACGGGAACAACTGTGGAAGGAATAAAAAGTTCCATTCCTTGCAGCACCACATCAGCAACAGAATTAGCAGCGACTTCAGGATCTTCTGGAGAGAAACAAACTCTACCCCAAGGGTAAGACGCAAAAAACGACCGCATCCCATCCCAATCTGTTGACCTATAGTGCCACACGCGTCTGCGACTCGCATAAAGCGGTCGCGGAAAGGACGTAAGTGGCACTGAGCTCCGAACCAAGCAATGGTCGGAGGATCCCAAAGGGGCGCCTACCGAGACCAGGTACTCGTCCGGGTGAGTGGTCAACAGAAGGTCCAGTAGTGAGGGTGAATGGTCATCCACATCTGGGATTCGCGTAGGCGCAGCAACCAGCTGTGTGAAGCCATAAGCCAGGGCAAATTCGAAAACAGATCTTCCAGCGTGGTCGGTAGTTTTAGACCCGAGCCAATCCGCGTGATGAGCGTTGAAGTCACCAAGGATAACTAGTTCTGCGGATGGGATCTGTTCCAGTAACGTAACTGTAGCCACCTGAATATGCTCTATTAGTCGAGTTGTCTCAGCATTACCGCTATGGGATCTGTAGACACAAGCGTAAACGCGTGGATGGTCAACGCAGTTCACACGCAGCCAGATGATAGAAAAGTCCCGTACTTCTAAATGGGCAAGGCGTTGACAACAGACATTATCCCGAACAAACACACAAACACCAGCCCTAGGCACAAAGGAATGTTCCAATTTATACCCAGGGTAGGAAAGGTAAGATGAATCCGTTGGAGAGCATATCTGTGTCTCAGTCAAAAAGAACAGGGCCGGCTTCACAGTCTCCAGATGGTAGTGGACTGCGTCGATGTTGGAATGTAATCCTCTTATGTTGCAAAAATCTACATCGAGTGTAGAAGAGGATGCCGATTTACGAGAGTTCTTGCTTTTGCCCTTGTTGAGCGCGATTGTGCTCCCCCCAGAATACGCGGAGCTGCCGAGCGACCGCAGTCCTGCAGTGATACAGTATGCGGACGTCCGGAGGAGGATTCTCCAACGCTAACGCAGTTGGTACCCCCTGGGGTAGATATCTCTTTCCACGCGAACTCATTAAAGGGAGGAGGGATGGGTTGCCGGTAGCCCCACTCACACAGTGAAACGCAACACGATAGGTGCTACTTCACACTGGTCTTCTGTGAGGTCGTGGTATTTCACCGGTCGAGCCAACCCAAAGCGTGCAACGGAGAAAACCGTTGTGAGGCTCTACCACGTAAAAGTGTGCCACCCGTTTGGCACCACCCGGGGATCACGTGTAGGGTATCGAGGGTAAACCTACGGACGCGAGTGACTTCGACCCCCAGATAAGCGTCAGTTTTTTAAATTTTCAATATATCACCCTTTAAAGGTCAAAAGCCAACTCATTGAACCAATTTTCCGTTTGCACTCGTGCAAAAAATCACAATTTTAACCTGTAGGCTTAGTGAATTCACAATTCCGTAACAAGGGAACTTCTATTCGAATATTTTTTTGTTTATTGTGGCTTACTTTACTGTACTTGGCTACTAACTTCGGATCTTTTTTCGGATTCTATTTCCAGGCAATTCCTACAGACATTTGTATACGTAAACTATTTGAATTGGAACGATGTTATTAAAATAATAATAATCTTTATTTCAGGTTACTTACATTCCAATTCTAAATTAAATAATCAACAATATCCTCAATAATCATATAATATTATCAATGAAATCACTATGTATAAATACATCGCTTGAGGACTTATCGCACATTGATTAGAAAATCTATCATTTGTGGGGACAGTTAACCCAAACCAGTTTTCGGCCGTTTATTATTTATAATGTCCCCCCCCGAGGGGCACGAGCCTACCTGTATAGAGGTGATTAGGCCCTAGTCGTCCACGCGGGCCCAGTGCGGAATGGACGACTTCACACACAACCTCTGAATCTCTTCGCAGGCGTGCATGAAGGTTTCCTCACGATGTTTTCCTTCACCGTAAGAGCGTCGGATAACGTACATAGATTTTCAAAAACACATTGGTACGTGGCGGGATTTGAACCTCACTCCCGGTAGGAAGGCGACAGTCCTCACCATTTAGCCACCGACGCTCTTCCAGCTAACTCCTCCCCCAAAAAATGTGAAAAGATGGCGATGTATTTATTATTTGCAGGCTATAATTATAATGATTTATTAACTTTAACAAAAACATTTAATTTCGATAATGTGACGGATCCCTCACCCCTTGAAATGGCCTGAAGGATAAATCTGACAGCCCCTGGGCGGGCACTTGGCGCATTAGCATACGTACGTGTCCAGAATATTCTACGGGATAACCCACGTAAATCCCGAAAGACTTGATTCCCTTTTCGGTAAAAGTGACAGTTACTTTTGATGGCTTACATAGTATCCGTTTTGGTTTGTTACATCAAATTGGTTACTACAGTCGACAGAACGTCTTATGTAGGTTTTAAATTCAATAATGTTTTTGTATTAAACTATATTTGTAGTATTTTTATATGTTACGAAGTGAATAGGACGGTGTGGACGCTAACCAGATGGTAAGTGATATGTCCAACCATGACAGAGCAAGGAGAACACGTCATTGAAGGAGACCAACTATGACATACTGTTATTATTGTCCATCAATGCCGCACCGCGCCCGTCACCCGTAATTCACTTGATACAATGCCCTACCATCACGAAACACAGAAGTGCATAACACTGTTTCGCGGGGCGATATCTGGCACTGCGGTGGTACCTACCTAGACGACTTATTATCGAGTCTACCACTAAGTACTTCAAAACCTTCATCATCAATATTACAATCATCAATGTCCATTTCCAGCAGTGGACAAAGGTTGTAATGTAATGTAAAACAGCCTCCCCTAATGATTTCCACGCGGCTTTTCTAGAAGACTGAACTACAATTATTGGTTTGGCATATCCCATGGAATTGCGCAACATTGTGTGCATGCATGACCATGAATGTCTGTTTGTATTCTATGTCGTAATACTGGGGCCACACTTAACGTGACAATTGAATTTTTTCGAACTGACTACTGGTGTTGGCCGCAGATGGCCTTTACAGCGTCACCAGGCAATTGGCGAGCGCAGATGTTTCTCAGCCTTAAAAATTTGGACAACCCTAATGGGGTACCAGAGTGGATCTTGAACTTGGGCTTAGGGCGTTGTGGCTATGGACGTTAATTCAGTTGTAGCCACCACTTAACGCGTTAATGGGCGATAAGCGGTAGTTGTTAGTATAGCTCTAGTAAATATAATGTTAACGGTCAAATTGATTTAAGTAGGTATGTTGGTCCTTTGTTTTGGAGCGCATATTACAAGTTATTTGCATAATGTTTGCTATGTGCCTTGCTCCCCCTTACCACTTCAACTTACTAATCTAGTGGACAATGTCGGTCATTCTTATTTCCCTATAGATATCCTCGTTCTGGATATTATTTTAAAAACGTATTTTATCGGAAAAATATCTTATAAATATCCCGAATTTCTAAATTCTACTGTAAGTATTAAACTTTTTACTCACCATAACTCCGCGCTAAAAACTTAATCCCGGGAACTTGTAAAAAACAGCTCGCGTGCGCTTTCAATTTAAAAACAAAAAGGCTACTTTTTTCAATTAAAAAATATAAAACCGTTTTCCAGTTTGAAACTACGGCGATATCGGTACGTGGAAGGTCGACTTATAAGTTCTTAAGGATCAGCAATGTGCCCCAGTTATAATAAAGTTTCCATGGCAGAATTAACCTCGTTTAACACTGTAAAGCGTAGTGAAGCCATGTTATTATTAAGTACCCTTTAGTTTGCGCGAATTTATGAGTGTAACTATCGCAAATCCACGCTCAATGAGTTTGAAAACTTCTAAATGGTATAATTTCAAATGTTTTTGTACCTGCCATACGTGGATGGTTTATGTTATGTATAAACACAGATTTCCTAATACAAGAGATGGGGCAAGCCGCGTTTAAAGTGCGACAACTGTAAGCTCAACGAGCATACACTGGCTGCCAGTTTACGCTCTGTGAGACGGGTCAGGACGCACGAATATTAGAAGAAATTACCTTTTTTTTCCAAAATGCCATCCTGTGCAATTGTAACATGCCATCATCGCAATGAATCAGTAAATTTACCAAGAAATATAATAACTTTTCACAGGTAAGAACCGAAAAGAAATTGCGACACTGGGACTGCTTATAAACTTGGCGGCTTGTCCAGTCTAATGTATATTCTGATGTCTGTGTGTATAAACCATCCACGCATGGCAGTATATAGAATACTTACTTATTTTATTATTACCTTCCTATTAATAACTTTGCCTATATTAAGAACATCAAAAGTTACAAAATGTAATATGGAAACAACAAATACGTATTATAAATATGCCGATATCAATCAGGGAGAACGACACGCTTCGTACAAAACGACTAATTTGTCCGAAACAGTATAGGCGATTAGGAATTTTGTTGGAAATTTTAATCAAACTCCGAATTCGAAGCGTGGAAAAAATACGAATATAATAATAGTAATAATCTTTATTGCACAAAGAAAAAGGAAACAATACACGGAGGAACAGAACAGTAGTACAATCAAGGCGGTCTTATCGCCATAAAGCAACTTCTTCTGTGTTCTTCCAGACAACCTTCAAGAGAGGAAAAAAAATTGTAGAAAAAGTAAGTCAAATATTGTGCAAGTAAGAAATAATAAAAAGACAAAAACAATCAAATACAAACATTAATATAATGATCAATTTACATACCATACATATTATACAATAGAGACAGAAAGGAGTACAAAAGGTTAAGTCAAGGACGAGTAAGAGACAAGAAGTGAGTTTTAACACGGATATAGTTAGTTATTAATATATATAGTTACGGAATATAGTTAGTTATTAGTAGTGTCACTAATTCAACTTTATTTGATATACTGTTACATAAATAGCAAATCGCTATGACAATATTCTGGAGCCTGTGGATTAATCAGTGCGATCAGCCTCGAGATTTAGGGTCGGCACTCAAATCGACTTAGCCGGGAATAGTATTAACTTGTCAAAAGCTGACTCAGCTTACGCAGAGAGGCAATTAACTCAATGGACGCCCGGTCTTCAGGCCTCGTCGAGCCTACTTGACGCCCGCGAAGCTCTTCATGGAGCTTTGTTTCAAGGTCGCTGTGTCTTTGTAAACCGTCTCTCTGTCGTTTGAAGCCGTGAATGGACTCATTGTTGGAGCCCAATGCGCGTTTTATAGTAACTTTTATGAGAAGAAAGATTATGGTTTTGCTCATGATAAAGTTAAATTTGCAATCTCGGAATATTTATAGCGCGAGACTAGAACTAAATGGTAGAATACGTATTCTTAATGCTACTGGAAGTATACTTAATTCTTCTGTGTATATTAAATTCTACTAAGAGTATAATCGTATTTAATTCTACTGAGAGAATACGTAATGGTTTCTGATGTTTGGTGTGTTGTGGATGCAAGATGGATAAAACAAGAAAAAGCAATAACGTGTATTTGTACTACTGTACTGTACCGTACCACTATAGCCAAAACAAACAGCAAAAAAACTGCATATTGCAATTATTCAATTAAATTCATTTCAATACTTATTGCCAGAGTACTAAACGCACTGTGCAAATATCTGATTCAGTACCTTTATTTTTGCTGCAGATGTCCAAGTAAATTACAATGTCCGCCTGTAGATTGCCTTCATAATGTACGACTCTTATTAAGATTTATGTTTCTTTATTCCAGATCGTGAATGTCCCGAGCTAGAGCAGCCTGAGATTGGAAAAATCACTTTGACCGGCCGGTTGTTCGGCGACAAGTAAGTTTTACAGTCTTTAGCCACTAAAGTTACGCGATTAACCTTACCCGACCTAGCCATTTTTTAGGTCAAATTGTGCTTAGTGTTGAGTTCAACTTCTACAGAAAGTCGGCTGCTTTTTTGGTTAGTAAAATCAGGGATATACAACGTTTAATACCACTTTAAAGATTTGATACTTTTTTGATGCCATTAGTGAACGGGGCGGTCAGTTTCCTCACCTGGTGGTAGGTGATAAGCCTTACCATGACAGAAGCAGTGTTGAAGGAAATTAATAGCAGGAAGTCATTATTTTCCATCAACGCCTGACACCCGAGACCATGGGCTAGGTCTTTAATACCCGGTATTTTTACTAGCTCCAGTGCCCTCATCCCGAAACATAGAAGTGCACGACACAATACTGAGTCTACTACCTAGTGAAACTAGTAGTGCCTGCTAGATCTGAAATACCGCATTCGCCACCGTCATATAATTATTTTGGTTTATCCAGGGCAGTCTATTCGTGTCCCCACGGCTACCATGTGTGGGCCTTCAAAGTCGAGTTGTCAAGCTGAAGGGAAATGGCTGGGCAGGCACCAGCGTGCAAAGAAAACAGTAAGTGAACATTATTGTTTATTTGATATTAGGTCGTCGGTCGGTCGGATGTCATCCCGAAACTCAAAAGTGCATAGCACTCTTATTTCACGGGACGATATTTGGCACTGAGGTTACCTACCTAGAGTTTCATCAATAACGTACGGTAGATGATGATAAGCATTTCAGATTACTTTTCGTCAAAGTCAAAAACATTTATTTCAAATTAGGCTTACAAAAAGCACTTATGAACGTCAAAAAATATACAAAAATATAATTAAAAACGATAAAATACTAAACTAAAAATATGAGTTTTGATGTTTTGAAAAAAAAGCCTTCAGTGGTTTGGCCTGTTGAGAAAGAAGCACTCAGAAAACTCAACAGTGTAGCCTTTTTTAAAACCATTTTCATTTTCCTTAATGTAACAATATATCATAAACACTGAAATAGCTGAGCAGTTTAAGACCACGGATTTTTATCACATAAATATTCGTCAATAGTGTAGTACCCTTTTTAGAAAGGTGTTTTTATTCTAGCTTTAAACATGTGTAAAGGTAACTCGACAATATTTGCGGTACCTTATTGAAAAACTTTATACATCTTCCTATAAAAGATTTACCTACTTTATGTTGTCTCAAGTCTGGAACAGCAAGTTTGTTCTATTCCTAGTATTAAAATTGTGTGAGTCACAATTTTTTTTAAAGTATGATAGTATTTACGGACGTAAATTAAATTTTCATAAATATATTGTGATGCTATATAGTCATTATATTTATTTCTTTAAAAAGTTCCTTAAGAGAGTCAATCCCCTTGACGTTCCCACCAATCCCCTGTTGCTAACTTATTTCATCAAAAGACCCTTTACTGTGCCACAGTCTACTGCCTCCAACGCCGACGATTCAGCACCCGTCACTCAGCGCTCCCCGACAAGCACCTTGACCTG
>PQWD01003845.1:64301-206077 GCA_019425675.1 Leucinodes orbonalis
GGATTTCCATTGCGGATAGATGTGATTTTATGAAATGTTTTAAAACATATTTTTTCTCCTTTCCTGCTGCTGAATAGAAGGAGGAGAGAAGGACACAGTTTGAATCGATCATAACATTACGTAGTGTCTCAAATTTGTTATCAAATTATATTAGTTGTTGTACTATAAAATTCTATACAACTTGACCTTCCTTAATTTAGAAAATTTCACAAAAACTTTATGGCCATGATAAATTAATGTCAAAAATACCTTTACTGCCTATTTAGCCAAATATAATACTTATTATAGCTAATATATGTAGTTGATATACTATTCTCTAAGTAGTGAAGCCTTTTAATCGATGTTGAACTTGCAAGAATTTATTGTAAAGAATTTCATAAATTTATCTTATACTATGCTGTAGCGAAATAAAGATAAAAATAAAATGTTTGTTTCATTTATTGCATGACATCTTATTTTTTCAAATTTTAATGCATGTGACCTGAAAGAATGATCAGCTTTTACAATATTTTTGGGCATTCGAAGCCATGTTACAAACATTCCATAAGCGTGATTAAAGATTTTCTAACAGCGCCATCTGTGATTTCATTTGAAAGTTACGTTAAAGCGACGCGTGTCGCCATCTAGTGGTCACCCAGGTGCAGTGCCCGGCGCCGGAGGCTCCGCGCCACGGGAAGGCAGTGTATACGTCGTGTGCATACAATTCTGTCGTGTCGTACGAGTGCAAATATGGATACCGGCTCGTAGGTGATGCAACTAGACGTTGCGGTGCCGACAAGAAATGGTCAGGAACACAGCCTGTCTGTAAAGGTGAGTCCTCATAAGTGCTATACCGTGAAAACTATGTTCCATATTAACCCATTCAATTGTAGGTCAATTGAATAGAAATTGGGAATTGGAGACCAATTGTCTAACTTGGAGTTTAAGGTGTACGGTGTGAAGACATGGCGAACTCTCTCTCTCTCGTAAACCTGTCTCAGTCCACTGCTGGGCATAGATCTTCCCCATTTTACGCCAGATATCCCGGTCCCTCGGTCCGATATGGCGCTCTCTTATTTAGATAAGAGAGCGCCATATCGGACATCAGTTTTGCAATTAGTTTAGACTAATTGCAAAACTGGCGCCAATAAACGCTAAAGAGAACTAATGATTGAAAATAAGCTGAACTTAATTTACTAATTGATTACTAATTGTGACTCTATATGCAAACAGAAAAACCTTAAAAAGTTACAGAACAAGTTTAAAAAAAGCATAAGTCGAAGGTCGAATTGAGTAACCTCCTTTTTTGTAGTCGGATAAAAATACGTGAAAACTTTTCAGAAATCAACTGCGGTCATCCAGGACAGCTCTGGAATGGTTGGTTGGAGAACATCTCCTCTGGCACTGGTTTGGGAGCGTCTATCATCTTTCGGTGCCAGGACGGCATGAAGATGGAGGGTAATGGATCTGCTATATGTCAAAGTGATGGTACTTGGAGTCACCCGTTACCTGAATGTCTAGGTAAGGTTTTTGTGTTCTGCTAGAAATGTTTAAAAATTTACATTTTCTAATTACAACATGATTGTTATTTTTCGGGTTCCATTTTATAAAAAAGTTTGCAATCAATGTATTACTACAGTACTTGTGAATATTAAAGCTCTTACCTCGGCTAGTTTTAAATAAAATTATTTAAAGAATATTGTTTGTGCATCCGAATACACGGGTACTCATATTAATCAAGATTCAAATTCAGTCATGTTTTCAAAAACTATTTCGGTCATGTGCCCAAAGGTTCCTGATAATCTTAACTGGTTTCGATTTCAGCTCCCTGCGTAGTACCCCACGTGTCCCAAGGCCGAATAGTCTTGGTAGAGAATAAGACCGGAGAGAATGACACAAACGAAGGAAACACACAAATAGTCGGCAGTTCTACTATGGTGCAACATGGTACGTAGTTTTTAAAGTTAATAATAATTAACGACTTTAATACTGCAACTGTGGACTAAAGGACTGGAATTGGAGAGATAGAGTGGAAAGTCGAGTTATGGTCGCTGCTTAGTCCAGTGGATTCAAATTTTAAGATATATAATATAGATAATAGAGAGCACACAAATATTAGAGAGAACATATTTCTAGTTGAATGACCTGATTGGGCGTCGGTGGCTCAATGGTGTGGACTGTTGCCTTCCTGTGTTGTCATCATGTGTTTCAAAATTATATGTAAGTACATTATCCGACGTCGGTTGACGCCGGTGGCTCAATGGTCGTCGGTGGCTCAATTGTGTGGACTGTCGCCTTCCTACCGGGGAGTGCTGAGGTTCAAATTCCGACACGTACCAATGTGTTTTCGAATTTTCGGAAATATATGAAAGTTATCCGAAGCTCTTACGGTGAAGGAAAACATCGTGAGGAAACCTTCATGCACGCCTACGAAGAGATTCGAAGGTTGTGTGTGAAGTCGTCCAATCCGCACTGGGCCCGCGTGGGCGACTTAGGCCTAATCACCCTATACGGGTAGACTCGTTCCCCTCAGTGGGACGTTTAATGAGCTGATGATGATGACGTTATCCGATGTTCTTACGATGAAGGAAAACATCGTGAGGAAACCTGCGCAGGCCTGCGAATAGATTCAAAGGTTGTGCGGGTAGTCAGCCAATGCCCACTGGGTCCGCGTTGACGACTAAGGCCTAAACACCTTATACAGGTAGGCTCGTGCCCCAACGTCCCCAACGTTTGATGAGGAACCAGATTGGCTGAAAAGAGAGGCACTGTGACAAGAGGTCACGTTAAGCCGTCAGTTCGGGCTATTTGAAACTGGGGTTTTAATGGTTATTCATCTTTCGAAATACCTTTATTACGAAACTTTAAGAAAACCTCCCTAAGAAATAAACGTTAAGAGATGGTCGTATACGCAAAAACTTAGGTAATAAGCCTTTTATCATTTCCTTAGGTGAGATCATCGTAGTGGATTGTGAAAAAAACTACGAGTTCCCTTCCAACAACGCAGCGGTGACTTGTAACAATGGAACTTGGACCCAAATACCAAGATGCCTACCCGCGAGGTAATGTGACATTTTATAATCTAAGTTTATCTGACACATCCAACTTACTCAAGGAAAATCTTACATTTTCTTGTTTCGAAATGTGCCATTAAATTATTTTTATTCAAATTAAAAGCAGAAATTAGTCCCTATTATAATCTGTTTTAACTTAGAACTAATGAAACCAATAATGTCGTCATTAGCATTATAGATTTTTTCTATTTGTAATCATCTATAGGCAGACATTTGACCGCCATCTCAACTGATGGTAGGTGATAATGCGGCCGAGGATGGATCATGCCTGCATAGAAACAGCCTATTTATTCACTCTTGCCTTGAATGTGCTTACTATATAATTTTTCGGTTCTTAGCTATTCTACCCGATTTTGTTTTCACCACCCCGTTTATAGCGTTCTCCAATAAAAGATGGTCATTTTTTCTTTTTAAAGTTTTTGAAAACTAATTATTTTATTCTTTAAAAACCTCACCTAACATGAAATATTTGTCCACCAAATATTTTCAACACTAAATTATCAACCCAATACGATGACTCTACCCATTCTCACATTTTTTAACATTAAAAATTCTCCGTTTTTTTGTCACAGTAATTAATACGAGGATGAATCTAAGGTGTTACAACTCTGTGTGTGTGTGCGTGCGGGGTGTTTGTGTGTGTCTAAAAATATATGCTTATGGTGATCCACAGATGCAAAAGAATGCCTCGGTATCCTCGCAACGGTATGGTAATTGCACCAAAAACGGAACATGGAATGAAAGCACGATTCAGATGCAAAGATGGTTTCGAACTAAAGGGAAACCCAATAGTGGTGTGTTCCTTCGGTAATTGGAGTGGAGACGCGCCAAGATGCGAAGAAGGTATGTATGACAAAATAAGATGTAATTATAATTTGTATTTCTATAAGCCTACAATAAATAGAAATGGGGGGGCCTCCATTTAAGCTTAGTAATTATAAGACACTGCACCTCTACAAGTTGTGAGTGTTGTGACATATAGTTGATACTTATAATACAAGTCTAAACAATCGCTTAACAAATAATAAAAACATGCATATGAAAGTAAGTTAATACAACAATATCAAGAACAATCAACTTTAATAGTGTGAAAGAGTGTTTGTACCTATTTGTTTGTGTATGACTTTGCCTTTTTTAAGATAGATGAGATGCATAATCTCGCTCGTACGCGTTAGTATTTATTTTAATAACGTTCGTACAACTTTTTTTTAACTTGAAGTAGTGTTGACAGTAGAGGCTTTGGAGTTAAGTATTCGCAGTAAAAAATTCAAGACATATATATACAGTATATGTTTTTTTTAATTTCAGTTTTTTGTCCTTTCCCTGGATATATAGAAAATGGAAAGGTGCTATTGGTTGGCAATATGGGCCTTTACGACTACCGTCCGTATGTTAAAAAGGTAAATAGGTATAAATGTGGGATCCTATTATTATTGTTTGATATCTGTAATATTGATTTCGTGTTCCAGGTTGTAAATAATAAGCAAATAATGTATGAATGTGAGAAAGGTTACGTGTTATCAGAGGGACCTCCTGGGGCAACCTGCGTTGGTGGACATTGGAGTCCTAGAGAATTGCCCAAGTAAGTAGCGAATAGAAAATTGCTTTTAAATTTTTGCTAGAAATATGAAGCGTTATTTTATTCTTCGACAGCCCATGTAGTGTAATCGGTTGAGATGTTGCTTCTTACGCGACCCGGGCAGTACAAACATTTGTGTGCATGAACATGTCTGTTTGTATTGGTCTAGATGTTTTCTGTGTATTTACAAAAAATAGTATATAAGTAATAGAGCGTCGGTGGCTCAGTGGTGCGGACTGTCGCCTTCCTACCGGGAGGGCTGAGGTTCAAATCCGACACGTACCAATGTTTTTCGAATTTTCGAACAATATATGTACGTTACCCGACACTCTTACGGTAAAGGAAAACATCGTGAGGAAACCTTCATGCACGCCTGCGAAGAGATTCGAAGGTTGTGTGTGAAGTCGTCCAATCCGCACTGGGCCCGCGTGGACGACTAAGGCCTAATCACCCTATACGGGTAGCTCGTGCCCTCGGTGGGGACGTTTAATGAGCTGATGATGATGATGATGAGTATATAAGTATGTTTATCCGTTGTTTAGTATCCATATTACATGTTAATGCTTACTTTGGGGCTAGATGGCGCTGTGTGAATGTCAGTGGTTAAATTAAATAATATTATTATATATAAATGAAATCATATTAATTATACGTTACAAGCCTGGAATACTTATAATTTAACTCATTTTATTATTATCCCTAAAGACAATGTGGCAATAAATTCTGGTATTATAAAATAAACTTTTCATTCCAAAGGTGCACTCTCTACCAGCATCCTCGCATAAGATGGAGTAGAAGACGCCGTTCTATCACCGAACCAGAAATAGGCACAGAAGATCAGCGTACCTGCGACAATACTATACCAACCTCCGTCGAAGGACCGACCCCTCTCAAGAATATGTCGATCAATTTACCACAAATATAACCACGACACCCAGAAACCGACGCTGAGACATGCCAATTTTAAACTGATGAAGAAATACGATACCGGTAACTAATATTCTTTGCCTATTATATACATATAAATGAAGTAGACAGAACTCTTTTATATATTTTTAATTTTTGAGACAGAATATATACGGGTGGACTGATTTTATCCAAACCTCTGCGATAGAAATTATCATATTTCAATTATTTGTTGTATTAAATTAAATCACCTCCTCTCCCTTTATAAAGATCGCTAGGTAAACGTGATTTCTTGAAGTTGCGAGTATCCATGCTTGAAGAGGCGGTATCGAGTTATATCTGGTTAACTGTCTGTCGTGAACCTTCCTATGAAACAATTTAATTTTAAAGTAATATATTTAACTTCTGTAAAGTTATTATTTCCTCATAGGTTTTGAAGAAGATTTATCAACAGGAACTGATAGTGATATAAATAGTGAACATTCTGATGAAGAAAATTATCCAACTGCAGTTTATACTGTATATAATGTCCATGGAGAACCCATAGGTCATAGACTGTACTCTTATCAACCAGTTTATGAGCCGGAAGCTGATGAAATTGTAGATAATATGAACACATCGGAATATCAAGAATCGGATGAATTTGATGATCTATCGCACGTCACTGTTCTTAAAGGTGGATTATTTCCTGACCACAAAATCAGTGACAGTGACAATGCAGAAAATATTAACAAGTTAAAACATGAATATTTTGAAAGATATGTAGACAACGAAGGAAAAGATTTTCAACAAAAGGAAATGAAGAACCAAATAAAGAAACAGATTTAGAAGCTGATAGCACAGTTCAAGTAACTACAAATGCCATTGAAACAGTAAAAAAGAGTAGGCATAAACGTAGCGTCAATATAGAAGAGTCTGATAGAGAGCTATAGGACTGAAAGTTCTGTATTTAAAACGTGGAAACGTTAACGATTAACAAATGATCCATTGAAAGTATTACCTTTAGTGATAAGCGCCAATAATGAGACTGATAGGTATTATAATAAAGAAATGGCCGTTATACCCCTGCAGTACAACAATAATAATTCCACTGAGGTTGATAACCTCCTAGATAAAAGAGACAAAAGAACAAGTAGAAAGACGGACAGGTTAAATCAAACAACTGCAACTGTACCAAAATCGTAAGTAAAATAAGTTGTAGGTACAAAATTTTTAAGTATTTTTGGAAGAAAATAACATCATTATTTTTAACAGAGCAGAGAAAGCAAAGGCAGATTACGTCAACAGCAATCTGAGCAAAATGAAGAAGGAATAAATACAGACTCCAAGGAAATATCTGAAGGTCTTGGTAAAGAAGGCAATCAGACTGAAAAATCCAAAAAGGGTAGACCTAAAAGTCCTTGTGAGCCTATAGAAAGTGAACCGTATGTTAATATAGAAATTGTAAAGTATGGAAGAGATCCGAATAATACATTTAGTTCTGGTGAGTATGAAAGTAGTATCTCACACGTCAATGCATATTTAGAAATTATAACCGCTTCGTAACATATGTTTTGTTGCCTAATCAGGTACTATAGTACGCGTGGCTTGTGGTAAAGGATACGGTTTAAACCTTGAACCAAATGCAACTGCAAAATGCGTTCGGGAAGGTGGAAACCTGAGAAGCCAAAATGTGAAATTCGTAAGTTTTCTTTATTTAATTATAAGTTTCATATTCCGTACTATATCAATGGATACAATTCTATGCAAAATAAGTATGTTGTCTTATACTCAATACAATAATTCATACACAGCTTAAACCCAGGTATAATTATCAAGCAAAGAATGACCCATTGGAGTAAGTAAATATTTTGGCCAAGAATAAACCTTAAGATGTAATGCGCATGGTATATTTTCATTTAATTCCAGAATCGTGACATACCTCTCCCAAGTGCATTATGTTTTTCAGTAATATAACGTTCGAGATTAAACGATGAGTTTTATATATATAATAACAAAATTCTTTCCAGTGTCGTGTCATGTTCCATCTACAGAGTATGGGATATACACCATGCCTACTGATCCTGGTCATCTGATGACAGCCAGCCAAGTTCTAGGAACTCCGGGAATTGGGCATGGAGACGAGAAAGAGTTAAATGAAACAGACCCCGTCCCTAATGGACAAGTGGTTCATTTCTCCTGCGAATACGGGTATGTATTTTGAAGCTGTTCTTTACAAACGTGAAACTTTTACAAAGAAGATCTTTGTTTTAATGTTGCATATTGCCAAAACAATATCTATATAAGCTGAGCGAAAATTCATTCATATTCATATTGGTCATAAGACTCATAAGATATATTTTTAAATAAAATAATTAATTCCATATTTTGAAATATTTTGGTATCTTCAGATATAACGTCCAAGGTCCAACAAATCTGCGCTGCTGGCTTGGAGAGTGGGCGGTTACCAGCATGCCGGAATGTGTTGCCGGTACTATACATAATTTCTTGGCTTCACTAGATGTATTACAATATCCTTGCAATATCCCAAAAAAAAAATCAAAACGGATATTCTCTATTTTATTTGAAGAAGATGTACCTATACAGTTAAATTCTAAGATGATTTATCCCACCTATGATGAAATTTTGTTAATTGGGCCAAATTTATTGAAGATGTTTTATTCATACCATTTAAACCTAATGTTGTTTTCGATATTAATAAAACTTAAAAAATTCTGTATGTTTTAGTAGAATCATCTTTGACGATAAAATTTTGATTGATGTATAAATGAAGTTACGTTTACAGCCCCTTGCGAGCTTCCACTTCTCCATGGTGCGACGTATGAAGCAGGCTACCGAGCTGGCTTGACTGTAGCTCATGCTTCTTCAGTGAACATAGCCTGTGAGGCTGGTAGAGCTCCGCCGGCTACACTCAATTGCCGACTAGGCCGCATACAACCTACCGTGCATGATTTCTGCAGACCATTGGGTATGTGCTCATTATTAAATAAAAATAATCTTAAATAAAGTAGCGAGGATATTTGGAAATAGTGACACTTTTCTGACTATTTAGATGTTAAATTTTAAGACATCTACGTGGTAGACTCTGTACTGAGTCGTCTAGGTAGGTACCACCGCAGTGCTAGATATCGTCCCGTCGGATAGAAGTGTTATGCATTTGTGAGTTTCGGGATAAGGGCACTGTAGCTAGTGAAATTACCGGGTATAACAGATCTATCATCTGTTGTCTGGGGTTTCGGACGCAGTTGATGAAGAAAATAACTGTCTATTAGTTGTTGGTCTCCATCAAGGCCACTCTGTCATAGTTATCACTTACCATCAGGTGAGCGTCTTGACCGTCCCTTGGTAACATAAAATAATAATTATCTTACACCGTCTACGTCTAGAACTATACATTTGACAAGGAATCAGTAATGCAGATATTATGACCATGTTAATATTTAAATTGGAAAACAGGCCAGAAAAATAAGAATTAAAAATATTTAGTACGAATTAGGTTTTTTAAAATAAATAATCAATGACTAACATACAAAAAATATCACATTATAACAATTTCAGCAAACTTATCCAGACCTCGACCTACGTCCGAATTTCAAAGTGGATCCGATATCGTCCGGGAAGACATTTCAGAATTGGAACCTGACCTAGACGGGAAAACGGTTACAGAATGCGGCCCACCAGCTAGGTAATAAAGTTTCCTTAAACTATACGTATATATTAAACTTTAAGAATCTTGTGGTTTATGTTCAAAGAGAAGATACAAAGGGCGTCCAAGCAAAGTAAATAGTCGTTCTATCATAAACTACAAAATTCTTGAAATCAAAATTGCTAACAGTCTCATCGAAAAAAAAAGAAATTAATTATATTGCTAACAAAATATGAAAGAATCGTTCTTGTGTTAATATCGATTTTGTCGAAACGCTTTCATTGTAGCTTATGTGTGTTTCGTTACTGTAACATCTCATTCAGAGAAACCGCCACATACATTTGTGAGGGAAACTTTTCTGGTGTCAGTTTATATTTATTGATATAATATTCTTCAAAGCATTTAAAGGCACTAGAAAAGTGGAAAATATGCCCGTGCTTTGAACGCATTGATTTGACGTTATGTTATGTTTGATTTTATTTTGCTGTTGTTTGGTGTTCTGTAAGCGAATGTGGTAATTTAATAACGAGCGTCGTTGACTACAGTTTTAACTTTGATAATATTACCAGTTTCATCCATTAGCGGATGAGATTGAAAAGTGACAGAAAAATAATGTTTTTGCAAAGTCTGCATTTCTTATTTGCTGGCTGGATAGACTGAAGGGAACACAGGCCTTCCGGGATGCGAAGCCCTGGTGAGAGCCTTATAGGTTCGGACTTTTGCTTATTTAAACTCTTACTCATATTTCTGATCATCATCATCAACTTCTTCATCAAAATCTTCAATATTTTCATTGACATCACCAATATTTTTGGTATTATTATTTTTTCTGACTATTTAAAATACTTGTTCATTGAACGTCTCTTGATAAAGATTTACTCATTTAAAGGCAATAGGTCAGCAAATCCTCAGATGGCAGGGCTTAGATACTGTAAAGGCTCATATAAAACGTTTTTATGTATGTCTGCTGAGTCAGCTGTGTATATGGCCATGATATTGGCTTTTTTTTGTCTTGGCAAAGCTTATTTTTTGTTGCTGGTTTGTTTCGTATGAACTTTATTGATGTCTAGTGCATGCAAATGTAATGTATTTAACAATTCTTTGTAAGATATTACCTATACTTTTATAAATTAGTTTTGGGATATTAAAAATTCAGAACTTCTTTATAAATAAGATGGGCGATATTTTTTAAGAAATTCTTGACAAGTATTCTAAAATCTGCATAATAAATTTGCATTCTTCATTCATTAAAATTTAATGATTAAAGATGGTTGTTTGATGAAGACTAACAGAAGTATGTAGCAGAAACGCATCTTTGATATAAAAATATAAGAATGTAGTAGCAATCTTATCAAACAAGGCATCTGAAGAATGATTAATAACGATGTTCCTAGGGTGCAAGGCACGCTCGTTTACCGTGATGGAGCAGAGGTGAACGGTACACTGGGTGTGGAAGGGTACCCTCATGGGACTGAGATCACTTTTAGATGCATAGCCTCAATAATGGGCGAAAAGACCACGTGGAAGTTGATCTGTGAACACGGTAACTGGGTGGGCAAGAGTTTTAACTGTGGTAAGTTGTATCATATCACTATTCTAGTATTTTGGGCAATATTATTGTTTGTGAAAACCCAAACTAACAATTACTTTGTTTAACTGGTAGGTTTTACTAATGTGTATATCAAATCGATTGAACAAAGACATACATTATTTTTTAAATATTAGCCCTTATAGAATATAATAGCAATGATGCATAAGAGGACTTAGATGGAACTTAAAATTAAGGATTTCAAAAATTATTATTTTTCCAGTTAATGTAATTGAGCCATAAATTTCAAAAATAGTTCATTATAGGCTGATCTCGTTAGACATGAAACGAGTTTTGTGTCATTATGATAAATATAGTATCTTAAAATTTAGAATTCAATAAGGTAGGTAAATTTGATTTTCTGATTTTCGTTTTATTATTTTGCATAACAATAAAACCAATTCATTCGCAGAAGAGCTAGAAGCACAAAGCGAGGAGCTTATGAACAACAACAGTTGCACATTTAGAAACGAGGAGCCACATGTTGTATCTTTCTTCAACGATATGCAGATCACGGAGACTGTCGAGTTTCCAGCCGGATCTGTAATAGTTTCCAGGTATAGAATCAAAACGGGTACATTATAAATGCAGGACCTAGTAAACACCCTGTAGGCCCTTGCAATCTGATGACATAGTTATCCATGAATCAATTTCTTATTATCTTAATATTGCATTGCTAAAACAATAGGTAGTTACTTGGGATTACACATCAGGATGTGAAACCTTTCTCCCGTGATAAGTTAAATCAAAAGCAGAAGGTAGGCATTACAAACTAATTTCCTAGACTAGTATCAGCTAACCATGAGTATCGTGCCACAGGTGACATCTACTGTCTAAGACTAAATTTTCAAACATTGCTTTCCTTGTACGTAACTGCCTATGTTCTAGGCAGAAGTAGGAATTAGGGCTGATGTCATTCCTAACTTTCAGATGCAGCGATATTGGCAAATACGCCATGACGGGATCACAGGCTCGAAAGTGCATTGGTGGCACATGGGACGGAATCAAACCCACCTGCTTCGGCCTAAACCAGGAAAACGATTACGCTAGTAAGTGTCTTTTCCATTTATTTGATTGAAAGAATTGTGAAAGTCTTCATTTTTTTTAAATTATGAGAAACTAGAAAGCGAAAATTGCTAAATTTTTTAACCAAACCAAAATGAAGGCAGACATCTAAAGGTATATTGGTCATATTGCCATAGCAGAAAAAAAATACGTAAGATCAAGCTCCCTGAAACATCCACGAACTGATAGTTAACTGCTAAACTTAGGACTCACTCAACGATTGTAAGGCAATTTGCTATAATATCTACATTCATCAGTCGGCTTGTATTAGGTCAAGTTTGAAGAACGCTGCTACGCGGCCTCTGCTGTTTGTTTCTAAACCGACTCTGAGTGCTGGCAATTGCCAAAACTTCCATCGACAACTGATTGTACAAACTTACTAGCAACATGAGAAAACCGTTGCAATTCAATAAATACAAGTTGAACTGTCAATAGAGTTAGTTATTCTGTGCCAAATTGTTTCAGTGGAAAAGCCTCCGACGATCCTGTTTCGGCATTCTCAAGGACCCATCGCGCAGACCAATGACGGGAAACTACTAGTGTACCCTGGCACAGTGCTGCACATGGAGTGTCTCTGGATGAGGAGGTTCGGGAATCCTAAGTGGAACGTCACCCTTCATAATCCCGAGTAAGTTGGAGTTGATATACCCTTCATGAAAACCTTTACTTTTATTTCTACAACCATAAAGTCTTCTGCTTGACCATCGCCTTCTTGAAGTGTTAAGATAAAGAACGGAGGTTTCAGACAGTATAATCTACCACGCTAACCCAATGCGTGGTTGTCGGTTGACAGAAGGGCTTTTGATATTTCTCCAGGATGCTCCAGCAATCATTTAGTTTACGGGGGCTTAACAAAGTCGCGTATTCGGACTCTAACATTCCTGGAAGTCTATAACTCAGGTATTATATCAAACAAGATTTAACGCATACCCAGCCCATGCATTCTTATAAAGCATGAATACGAGGAGATTGAGCCAGAAAAATCTAGCTTTCAAGACCAATTTTCTGATTTTCATCTAAACGGAAACGATATTGATATGAATTCTTTAATAATACAAACTACTAGAATACTACCGGTATTCTAATAAGTGCATTTAACAGTCCAGAAAGGAAGTACATCGAAGGCTGGACCACGGACCTGGGAGACAGCCAGCTGGAGTACCGAATCAGCATCATGGGTGCTGTCAAAGAAGACTCAGGGATATACAGATGCGAAACACCGGCCAGGCAAAGTCACCAAGTCGAGATCATTGTTGAAGGTTGTTCTATATTTTATTTGTTGATTAACATTGAACTTACTTTAGTTAATTATTTTGTTATTCCTTTTGGTATGTTTTCTATTTAATTTTACCGTCATTTATCTTAAAACTAAGCCACTAACTTGCACTTTGAAAATTAAACAACCGAATAATATACTTACATATATCTTCTATTACTGATTTAATCGCAGTCTTTTCATAAAAAAAGTCCTGACCAACAGTTACATATACGCATGTTTATGCATATAAAAATGTCTATGTTTATGAATATAAATGTTTCATACGAGTATGTAATTTTTATATTTCGACATCCATGACTGCTGATTATAGTCCTTAACTGAATCAATGTGTCTTAACTTTATCTTCGACAGTTAAACCTTCAATGAACTTCTTCTTAGTTTTACCTATTACATCCAAAACGATCATCACCAAATAAAAAGAACCAACAACTTTTCAGATGTCCATTGCCCGCCCCTGCCAATCAGGAGAGGGCTGGTCGCCAGCGGACTCGGCACTAGACTGGGCATAGAGATCAGGTTCTCATGTGCCAATGGGAACGCTCTGCTTGGAGCTCATGTCCTCACGTGCCGAGCGTCTGGGAACTGGAGCGCCCCGCTACCCGTGTGCGAGAGTAAGGAACTCTTTTAATAAATAAATATTTAAAATAAGGTGGCATATTAAAAGTCTCCTGTTTTCACATACCTACGACCCTGATAAAATATATATACAGTGGTGTGCTCTAAAGCTAAAAAGCCACAAGCTATTTTTTGTAAGTCATCATAATTGCCAATGGGGCCAGAAAGCGTCTTACGCTACGCTTCTAAGTCTCTTCTTTAGTCTATATTTGAACTAAACATCACAGTTCGTAGTACCTAATACTAAACTCGTCTGTGCATCTACTCACACGGGCTCGCTGAAAATAATCGTCAGGTACCCATTCAAAATGTTCATCAAGGTTCAGGGCGTATGATAAATGAATGCAATGAATTGCTTATGATTTGTCAGCGCTGTTCTCTTGATTTTTTGTTAATCAAATATTTGTAGGTACTTGTGTTACGATGTGCAAATGATGTATCCCCATACTTTGTGGTACGTTAGAGGCTAATGATTACGACGATCCATTTAGTTTAATGGTTGAGACGTTGGCTACTACACCAAGGATCCCCGGGTAGTACAAACATTTGTGTGCATGAACATGACTGTTTGTATTGGTTTGGTATTTCTGTAATTAAAATGTATGTATGTACAAAAAAAAGTATATAAGTATGTTTATCCGTTGTTTATTATTACCCATACTACAGGTTTCACGCTTAACTTGGGGCTAGATAGCGCTATGTGAATGACAGTGGATATTTATCATCATTGCACGTCCTTACCAAGGGTCACGAGCCTTTTTTTGATATTTTTATGTGCAAAAAAAATACAAAATTCCTTTATTTTTATCCCAGGCGTGGAGTGTGGCGATGTAGTCCTCGACACACCACTGAACGAAGGCGAACGTCGTCCCCGCGTGGCCGTGGTGTCTCGCGGCGTGGGCGGGCGGGCGGCGTTCTCGTGCCCGCCGGGGTGGGCGCTCAGCGGCGCCGCCGAGACAGTCTGCCTACCAGCCGCTGACTGGGCCAAGCCTTTCCCGATATGCAGAGGTGAGTAGAAATAAATCTTCCTGTCTTCAACTTTCGCGTTTTACATATTAAAGGTATACAAGACCTAATATCTGTCGCCTCGGATGACGCGATGATGGGAGCAGAGCAGTGTTGACGGCAAATAATGACTACGTATTAATTTTCTTCAACACTGTATTTGAAGGCGAATCATTTACCACCAGATAAGCGCAGTGACCGTCCTGTTCATGCCATAAAAAAAGACCAGACATTGGTAGATCAGTCTAGGAATATCTGACATAACGCGCCATAACGAGTTCTTCGAGGACTCTACTGCTAACTAGTGAAGCACGTTCTGTATACATTGAGTTAAATAACTATCAATATCTGTATACAAGCTACTATCGCAATAAACGAACAGCGAATCGGTAGTACAGTGTTTATTAAGATGGCACGCTAAGCCGTTGGTTTCGGCTTCTAACTTTTGGTTTTGGTTTTTTAGCCATTAGCAGTGCATGAGAGATCAGACGAGATCTTTTTACCTAAATTTTATCACGGAATTATAGGGCATAATCGACCTATTTCCTAAGAACATTATTCAATTATTCGTTACTATCCAGAGGTGTCCTGCCCATCGTTGCCACCGCCAGCGTCTGGCTACGTGTTGGGCCGTGCGCCCTATAGGGCCGGCGACGTCCTTCAGTTCCACTGCAACCCAGAGCACACGCTACATGGCAGACCTATTCTAGTCTGTCAGGACAGTGGCCGGTGGAGCGACAAACCACCCACGTGTAAGAACTTTTACCTACTCATTTTTATAATATAGGCGGCAATTGTTATATAGACGACAGAGATGTAATATTATACTACAGAGTTGTCATATAGGTGACACCTGTAATTTAAGGGGCAGTTGTTATATAGGCGACACAGTTAACATATAGGTTAAAGAGTTGTCATATAGGTGAAAAAGTTGTCTTTATTAAATTTTATTTATTCATACACAAAAAACAAGAAACATTAATTACTATCTGCCAAAATGAAAAACTGTTTGTCGGCGGCAGTTAAAATATAGGTGACAAAATTGTCTCATATGTGTCAAAGTTGTGTTATAGGCGTCAGAGTTGGCATTTAGGCCATTATCACTTACCACAACATGTTTGATTGCTAAGTAACTAGTTTCATTAAAGGTACATGCTAATTATTTTAGATGTTGTGTCAAAAGTAGAAAGAGGTATGTTAGGATGGTATCGACACTTGGAGCGCATGAGTGAAAGGAGAATAGCAAAGCAGGTTCATTGTGCGAATGTGGAAGGATACACGAGCAGGGGACGACCCAGAAGGACTTACCTTGACCAAATTGGTCAAGTCCTTAAGAGGTGGGGTCCCAAGTAAAAGGAATAAAGCTTGTATGAAAAGATTGATGGATGTGAATGTCAGGACCGCGCAAAGTGGCGTTCCATCATCTCTGCCTACCCCTCTGGGACCAAAGCGTGAGCTTTATTTATTTATTTTTATTTTATTTACATGCTAATTATTATCAGGTGGCTATTACTTTGCTTGAAATATTCCCTAAAAAAAGGGTTTGACCTAGTAAGTGAGCGCTAACAAATCTTTCACATTGTCCTCAGGCGCCCAAGCATGTACGTACCCCGGCACCACAATATCAGGACGGATGTCGTCTGTCAAGTTCTATTACAAGATCGGTGAGACAGTCACGTTCACCTGCGAGCCTGGGTACCGGTTGAAGGGTGCGCCAATGCTGAGGTGTCTGAAGTGAGTATAAAATGCGTTATAACCAACGAGGTGGATCTCAAATTGTATTTGTTTTAGACAAAAAAAAGCTTTATGTTATAAATATAAACTTTTTAACACTTTCTTTCCCGATTGTACTTAGCTAGTATATGACATACATGTCAGAAACATAACTTATTTCTCTGTTTTTTGGAATAAGCATCTAGATGGTTAATAAAAATATAAATATAAGATAATGTCATACGTGCGTGTTTTAGTTGCCCAGATTCATGATGAACCAAGGGCTAAGAAGGTTGGCCTTAAGTTGCAAAAATATCAGTTTTATTCGTAAACTAAAACGAAGTTAAAACTTAGTTACCGACGAAATAATTAACGTCATTTGAAAAGTCTGTAAGTTGATATAACAATGCGCAGACAATTTAGCATTTCAATTCCTTTGTATATGATTATTTATTTGTATACGATAATTATTATACAAATCATTTCTATGATTTTTGTAATAAAATACTTTTGCCATTGTTTTAATTATATATTATATTACAGGAACAGAAAATGGTCCAACGCAATACCTCTTTGCACGCCAAACTCGAACTTCACATCGTCAGACTCCTTGGCCATGCTGAACGGTGATATCGACGCCATGTTGTCCGACGCCGCCATCATGCCGACGGACATTTTGAGAACGCGCGACACGCCCGCCATTTTGACGCCAGAGAGTTACAAAGCGGCTATGACAAGAGCCGCAGCCACAAGACTACTGCGCCGTTCGCCCCTAGAGGCATATAAAAACAGAATCTTTAGAGTAAATAGGCTGTTGAGGAGGGACAATGAGAGATAATTTAAGTTATGTTATACATTTCATTTGTGGTATCTTTTATTTTTTTAAATTTTTGGCAAATATGTAATTTACTTGATTTAATAAAATTAAATTATACAAATGAGATTATTATGTGATGACAAATATTCTAAAAGGCATAGTAAATGAAAATTTATTTGTTTATTATTTAGTACTTATTAGTAATTGTGTACTAAATATCCACGCAGAAATATTTTTCTCTCATAAGTATACAGATGTTCATAGAACTTTTGCAAATAAAACTCTAATAGATAATGTATTTATATTTAAAATTTGACGCAAAGTTACCTACCTAGATCTCGATATAGATGTTTTAAATTCTAGCCTGATAATACTTTAAATAAAAGGATTTGATTCAAGAGTTCTATATAAAAGTGCTTATATTTAATATAACTAGGAATTGTTAATTTCAATTAATTGTATAATTTTTAAAGACTGTTATTTATGTATTTTCAAAATACAAATCAATTACTATTGTTAAAAGTTTATCGTTAGTTAAACTGTGTAGGACATTTAAATAATTTATTTCTCATGTTTTCGTAAAAAAAACTTGTAAATAAATAATGAATGCTTTGCCAAAGAAACTAGACTACACTTATAAATATTAGGGTTTACAACTATGTAGATATTAATGTTATGATTAAATAAGTTGCTAAGATAATTGATAGTTCAATCATAATTAAGTATTTTAAGTCTAATTATTATCGCTAAATCTTTATCACGCACAAATATTTGGAAACATTTTTGAAATTTTGATTGCTGGAGGTAAATTCAGGGCAGCTTTAAACAACGTGAGTTAAAAAAAGAGGCACGTTTTCAAACAACAATAGGTACTGTTTTTAGTTTGTGTAGGTTTTACACATATCGTTGTAATATCTATAAATGAGATCAATAAGCTTTTATTGGTACATAAATCGCAATTATCGATTACTCAAAAAAAACTTGTACCTATGATCACTTGGATCAATAGCAATAAGACATTACTAATTCAAATTAATTGATAATTAAAATCTTTTGATATATCTTGTGGCATTCATCCAGAAATAGGTACCATCAGTAGCCTAAACTTTTAAAAGTGATACAATATCTGACTTCATATAACGAACTTAACTCTATCTCTCATAAACCTGTCAGCTCTGCTCGAAATCAGTCGACGTAATTTTGCACCTAATATATCGGACTTCTGATTTCGTTATTGAGCCTCTACCAGCTAATTTTGAAGTGTTCGTCCAACGAACCAAATTATTATGACAAAATTGTAATGTAATGTCATATTTTTTATTTTGTTTGTATTAACTTAATAAATATTGACTTTTAACACTTGATCTCACGATTGTATAAAGCTGTCCTGTATAATACATATCAGAGACATCACATATCTTACTGAATTTGACGAAATCTAATTATTATAACATTAAAAATGGAAATAAGCGTGTTTTTAATCCTGTATACGTTTTAATAAAAATACTACGTAATAAATCTGTTCCATTAATGAGATTAAATAAATATTCAAGGCAATAATTTGTTTTGTTTTTTGGATGCCTACATGAAATGAGTTATCTATCATCTATAATTAGCATTTGTTAACACAATATTTAGATGGCAGTTTTGTAATGCCTGGGGAGCGAACCCGGACTCTTGATAAAGAAGTTGACGTCTTAATCATTACAACACATAGTCTTAGAAACAATTCAGTACACTGGTTACAAGTACTTCACTGAGACCTATTACAATCCACAAAAAACGTAAACTACTCCAACGCGCTGTGGGAACGAGCGTTCGGCTATCATCCTGTCAGATGCATTAAAAACGAAAGTCCCCATTTCGGTTGGTGCATCAGTCGGTAACGTTCACAGAATTAACGGTGCACCTAAATGTACGCCGGTTGCACTGACTTTGCTTCAGTAGATCGCGCGCCGCGTCGAGCGTACAACGTACGCAATAAAGTTACGCGTTTTCGCGCCAAAACGCGCCCAACTTTCCGACTGTCAAATTGACAGCTGTGCTTTTTTTCTAAAACAATTCAAAAGTGTGCCAGTACGGTGGTGTTTTTAAAAAAGTTTCGTTACCAAGTTAAGTGGATGCAGTTCATGGTGGTTTTTATGTTGTACGCGATGGCGTAATTTACCAACGATAATACGGCGATAACTCACGAAGGTTCGTTAATAGATTTTGTCGTTGACTCCTAAAAGCACCTACGTATTTTGTTTCAATTAAGATAACATTCCTATTCATACTGCGTTGTAGGAATCCCTTTCCGTAAAGTTCCCTTAATTTAATATTTTATTTGATTAACATTTATACGAGCTGAGTTTCCTTTTGGTTTATAATAACTTTACAATGTATTTTTACAACGTAGTACAATCAGTTTATACAGGATAAGAGAAGGATAGATCTATAAATGGTAGGGCCGGGTGGACTTTCTGCTGTTGACCGCTAAAAGCCTTTACAGCCCCACAGGGTAGGTTGCGACCGCAGCATTTTAGCATGGTTCTCATACTAAATTAGGGTAGATCGCTGACTAGTCGATTCCTACAGTCATCAACCTGTTAAAACTTTAATAGGTACAAATGAAATGTCCATGGGCGGCAGTATTCACTTTCCATCAGGTGGTCTGTCTGTTCGTTTGCCCCCTATCATATAAAAATAAAAAAATCTTTTACGAACTGTAAATCGAAACCATGAAGTTTTTGGTTATCAATGAGAGAAAATTTTAAAAAAATAATTAATTTTCGTTATATTTGCTTTATTATTATGTGTAGATGGTCCACACAAAAAAAAGCATACGAATACAAAAAATTTTGAATACGGAGCTGTAATACTCAAGTAAAAATGTTGGAGTCGTTATCTTCACAGCCCGCTTTTTTCTTTGACATTTATCTAGGTATCTAGTTTACCTAGACACACGAAAAAACTAGTAGACCAACGATTCCGACTGCATTGTTTGCGTCTTTCTACAATCTCTCTCCTCAGTCATTTGTTTTTTACACATCTACACTAATATTATAAAGCTGAAGAGTTTGTTTGTTTGTTTGAACGCGCTAATCTCAGGAACTACTGGTTCGATTTGAAAAATTATTTCTATGTTTGATTGCTCATTTATCAAGGAAGGCTATATATAATCACGCTACGAGCAATAGAAGCGGAGCAGCAATGACGAATGTTTCAAAATCCGGGGAGATTTTTTCATACTTGGAGCTTCCGCTGCGTACGCTGCGTAAACGGTTAAAGTTTCGCAACATTACATACAACCTTTTACGTCATGTATGAGAGTATTGTTCCTCTTTTAAAGGTCTACAAAAAAGTTCGCGACAGCATAATATGTCTATCTTTAAAGGTTAGTTCCCTATAACATATTTTAAGCTGATTTTTTTTTTAAAAATTCTTCATTTGTGAAGTTATTTTCATAAATATGATATCAATCCTTATCTAAATAAATACTTTATTTATCACAAGTAATTCATTTTTTAACAAAATTGCCCTTTACATTATTCAACTTAAATGAATATCTTACGAGATATCGCAGTTTTAACTCACCTATATAAACAAAGTAGCGGGTTGAAGAGAGCGATAGGCCAAAGTAACTATTCCACGCGGACGAAGTCGCACGCAAAAGCTAGTCATAGATAAGTCTGGTTTTTTGCTTGTATGGAAGACGGTGGACCGTGAAATTGGGATTGTCACACTGGAAAACTGCTTTATCAGCGGTGTGTAGAGATGAAAATTGTCTGTGTAGATGATTTATAGAGGTCTTAGCTGCGTAGTTGATCGAAATATTTCAAGAAATAATATTATAGGTAAGTCTTGCAAACAAACATTATCAATAGGGTACTCTTCAACATCATTTTCCTATAGTTGTTGTCAATTTTCTAATTTACCGATCAACAAACAAGGCAAAGGTTCATAAATAAAGTCATCCAAAATTGGTTCTCCTAAATATAAAAATTATGTAATAAAAAATAGTTCAATTAATACATCAAAATAAAAAAAAACGAAATTGTAAAATGAAATAATTATTAATCTTTAGAATCCAAACACAAAATAAGTTACTGAGGTTCTAGAACGAGGCTCAACATAATCAATGATTGAATATCGTTCTAGAATACGAGCCTCTGTATGTCTTCCAGACACTTTTTTTTTAAAACGCCTAACGCCGTCTGTAACCAATAGTGGAAAGACAATTCCAATATGGCCCCTTTTAGACGTGTCTGATTGATCTGTTTTACTTATTGCTATGACTGGGATACGCACGCGAAACGATAACCTGTCACGCAAGCCCTTTGCTCAGCACCGAAAACTTTTCATAATTATAGAATTTGGGCAAATGATGTGTGTGTTAATTTGAGATGATTGCTACAGGTTAAAAATGGCCCTGGCTAAGGATTCCTTATTTGTAACTTGAACATAAGAAACACACAACAATATGTGGATCCATCATCATCATCAGCTCATTAAACGTCCCCACCGAGGGGCACGAGCCTACCTGTATAGGGTGATTAGGCCTTAGTCGTCCACGCGGGCCCAGTGCGGATTGGACGACTTCACACACAACCTTCAAATCTCTTCGCAGGTGTGCATGAAGGTTTCCTTACGATGTTTTCCTTCACCGTGAGAGCGTCGGATAACGTACATATATTTTTCGAAAATTCGAAAACACATTGGTACGTGTCGGGATTTGAACCTCAGCCCTCCCGGTAGGAAGGAATAAACGCGTAGGAGGGGCAATCAAACTATTAAATTTTGACTTACGCCATATATGGCTGTACTACTAATGTGCTTAGAAAAAAAATACTTCTTAAAATTACTTGTGGCTCGACATTACGACCACTAGATGGTCGTAATGTCGAGCTTAGATTAGTTGAAACAAAGGTCGTGGGTTCGAATACATCAGGAGGATAGATGTAATAAATAAGTATGTTAGGTAAAATGAGATACGGAAACGTCACAATTTAAACAAAAAATTCAGCAAGAAGAGTTCAATCAGGGGCAAACGCCCCCATTCCGAGCTGCTCCTGGGCGATATCTCACAGCTTAGTGATTGATTTACCGATTGCAACCCGCTGAGTTTCTGCTGCGGAGGACATTAGAAAAGTCACTATAATATATGTGGGAGTGTACCATCCTTATTTCATTCATCATTTGAATTGAATAATTCAAAGTCATTTGTTGAACTGTTGCAAAAAACTACTAGTAAATGCGCTTACCAAATGTCTCTTAATTTTATAACGTGTTAATTTGTACCTTATATTCATAATTACGTTGTTCTGTACTTAAAGTCGCTGCCATCTAACACTTCAGCCTTGCGGCGTGTGATTGTGAATTGCATACAAAGAGCAGCCAAGTTTAAACGTCAACTAAATAAAACGATTTCCATATTATTGTTCTCAACATGTTCCATTATTTAAAATAATTCAAAATGTATCTTGTTTATAAAGAACACATCATTAAAACAATTTAATTTCCTAAACGTGAAGCAATATAATGAAACAACCAATAGAATTATTGTAAAATCCACAACAATAAATTTAATAAATTAAAAGCGCGTTTATTAAGACGTCCTTTCGCATAATTGCTGTGCCTAACGGGGTGCATTATGAGCTGTAATTCTTGTATGTCACCAATTTTGTACTACATTATGGTTTGCAATAAATATTGAATTGAATTGAATAAGTGAATTCAATGACTTTTCATACCAAACACATTTCTGTGTAACACGCTACTTTTAAGACTTTATTTATTAATATCGGTATACGATACCTTCGCTTGTGTTGTAAATACACTCAAATTAATTAAACATACCACAAGCCATGAAAAAACGATTCAACGTCATCCAACATCAATTATTCAAATTACCAATGTCGAACTCATTTGTTATTTACAATTTAAAAACATAAGAAATACATTATTTATCCTCAAAGACGTCAGGATTTTCCGAGTAAATAACATTTTATGCAGACGTTGAAATAATTTGCACAATTTGTGGCCAATTAAAGACATGCTCAAAGGAAACTAACAAATTAATGTCACATTAAAAACTAGGTCCACGTAAAAACTTCTTTGAAGTATTCGCAATACCTAATTAAAAAGCTAAGCTTATCTAAGTAAAGCCCACCTAAATGTTTTATAAGTACGTCCAAAGATCCATGTGGGATCATAGTGATGTTAGGTAACTGACTTAGGTCTTAGGCGTAGTCTAGTAGTGACAGCGTTGTATTTAGATTGTTGTTTGATCCGAGGTTCGTAGGTTCAAATCCTGCGGGGAATCTTCATGGCTGAAATTCACTTTGTTCGATTTTTATTACCACTTTGGTTAGGATTAGAGAGACGGTGGCTCATTGATGCGGGAGCGTAGAAGTGTTTACCGAAACACACTTCGTCGATAGATAACTTCACCGAAACCACACTTCGCCGACCGTAGTCGGTTTTATGAAAAAATCATTCATCGAAAGATAATTTCACCGACAGCGGCGACAACACTCTTAGCCGTAGGTTTTACGATAGAATTTTTCGGTGAAGTTATCTATAGACGAAGTGTGTTTCGGTAGACCATTCTACGCTCTTGGTGTGGACTGGTTGGTGTTGCCTTCCGATCTGAAAGGTACAAGATCAAACCCCATCACGTACCAATGCATTTTGGAATTTTAGAAATTATATGTACCTTTATCAGACGCACTTATTGTAAAAATATCGTGAGCACACATGCGCACACCCGCGAACAAAATGAAAAATTCTAATGAAAAGTGTTTATTCAGTTGAGGGCTTTCAAGAAGCAGAGATTCAAAGGTTGTGAGTGCAGTCGGCCAATCCGCACTGGGCCCGCGTGGATGTCTAGGGCTTTACGGGTAGGCTCTATTTGCCGCGAGTATTGAAATATTAATTGCCAAAGAAAAATGAAACGTACTTTTTAATTTACCAATTACCCAAAACCCCGACATTACATTTTCCCACGCAAATATGTCGATAAGCTTAGTTATCACGAATTATTACGTAATTATCGCATAACTTGTAATATATGTAATGTACATGTTCATGTACGAAATGGCATGATGTGTATGTGAAAACTGTTTTGCGTGTGGACCGATGCCCTCCTACCGAGAGGGCTGAGGTTCAAATCCCGACACGTACCAATTGTGTTTTCGAATTTTCGAAATTAAATATACATTATCCGATGCTCTTACGGTGAGGGAAACCACCGTGAGGAAACCTACGCACGCCTGCTAAGGGATTCAAAGGTTTTGCGTGAAGTCGTCCAACCCGCTCTGGGCCCGCGTGGACGACAAAGGCCTAAAACACTCTATACGGGTAAGCTCGTGCCCCTCGGTGGGGACGTTTAATGAGCTGATGATGATGACTTCGAGTTCTTGATTCTTAAGAAATAACTAAATCCATTCACAACGATCAGTAAATGCCTCACTCAAGACTGGTTATTCATTGTAATTACCTTTATAATTATGTGCTTACATAAGATGTGCACAAACAAAGGTGACGCGTATTGTACCAGCCAGCCTTGAACTAAGGTCTAAGGCTGTATACGAGAGCCAGCGGTAGCGTTTATGCTTATTTTTATCTTCCGTAATACCTAATAGTACTATAGTTTTTTTCTCCCACTAACCTTAGTGGGTAGGAATCTTTTAAGCTCCGTTACACTGATTTTCGAAGAGAAAACCTATATTTTACAGATGACGATAGTAGGCTGATTGATGATGGTTCCTATAGGTACCTATAAACAGTGGCGTGCACTCCATACATGCAAATAAGCAGTGCATACCCTGTGCATCCTGACAACCTAACAAAAATTGCCAACATATTAAATGATTCCCACTTATTCGTCCATTTGCCTTTTCAGATTAGAAACCATAGGCGATCTGTTGTCATCAACAGCACTCAATTTGACTAAAATGTATATTATTTATTGTTTTTGCGATTAGTATCACTCACTTTGCATACCCTTCTCATAATCTCTGTGCACGTCACTGCCTATAAAAGGTTCAGTAATGTTATGTCACAATCGAGTAATTTTACTCTTATAGGTAACATATTACATTTGAGCTAAAAACCGCTAATGCTTATGTCTGGCAATGACTTCTAAGAACTAACTCAAGTTATATTGTTATGATGCTTCCAAATTATGTTTCTGAGCCGGTGGTTTTTTGTTAAAATTGAATAAACAACCGCCAATGACGATTATCAATTATCATGGACCACAATTATTATATATTTTACCAACGCTTATGGGCTGCATTTTAACTTACTAATAATCACACTTTGAAAACAAAACATACATACATTAGATTTTATATATAGTAATAATAGTAGGAACCTTATTTCGATTAACATTATATTCATATTTAACTCTATATTATACATAGTTGAAACTGCTTAGTTATTATTCAAGCTACCATAAATAGCTTGACATTTCCATACATTTTTATCCATACTTTACTGTATATGATTTAATGATTATTTTACAACTTGCATTATTACTTCCTTCCTTGCCAAAAAAGGCTGAACTAGTGATGGGACACTACGTTTTTTAGCAGTATCAAAAAGCCGTAGAATCATAATGACTAAGCGAAATTATAATAATAACCGATGGCCGATGGGGCAGGTAGGTAGCCACACGGCTAAAGCGGGAAAAGTGGACCAGGGATGAGGTGACGTGAGTCTAGTGTTGACAGCATATTATTTAATCTGTGCTGCAGTCAACATTCAGTCTGCGTAAAAGGATGTCATTAGGGGTGCCCTTCGTTTGCCGTTTGCGAATGAAAATATTAGGCTGTACGTAAAGTCAAAAAAGTTTCGTTGGCTTTTTGGTTAATTCATACGAGCAGTTCGATTATGTGCAGAATTTAAGAAAATATAACATACTAATTCGGGTACTTTTTGTCTCACTTATTTGGTAAAAAATCACCCTACCAAATTTTATAACTTTTTAAAACACTAATCTACTCTTGATATTTTTGAGATGAACCAAACTTCACAAGACGTACAGAATTGCATTCGGTTTGTCAATTTGTAATAGGCATGATGACTGGGTCCTGAAATCGTAAGAACTATTTCATATTATTACAAATCTGGGTAAAATATAATGATGTGCTTACTCTCAGCTCGTAAACTCATGTTTTATGAATTTTATTAGTCTTCAAAGTTAGATGGGCAAGTCCATTTTTAAAGTACATTAATTGTCCAAAATTTGTTAACAAAAGGATAACACATACAATTTAAAGCAACTTTTGCTATGAAACCGTTTTAGTAAACGCACATTTAATATAGTGTAGACAAAATTCACAAACTATGCGTACTAATTACTGATGCGTGACGTCATAACTAGGTAGCCATTTGTATGAAGCGTTTTGGGAAAGTCCATTAATGTGTTTTTAGAATTGAAAAATCTCTGTGAGTTTTAATGTTAACGGAGTATTTTTTTTACCAATGTTTCTATTATTATGCGGTCCATCAATATAATAACAGAAAAAAAAATTGTCATCATCCCTATTGTAGGTATTCAAAAATTACGCACACTAAAATTAAATAAATTCGATCACCGATTTGACATCGGAGACATCAGACACCCATAACTTAATCGATTGTACAGTAAACCAGCATCACTAACAGAGATCAACAAACCGGCCGCCATTTTGTGGTGTGAAGTCACAAAAACTTATGATTGACGAGCAAGGCCGCAACGATTTGGCTCCAGCCAGCCGTGACCGAACTTAACATCGCTTGACATTAACCTACGTGTTTTCTAGTGTTACGTGTACCTATGAGTGAAGTTAGGTGGCTCCAAATAAATTTTAATATTTGGTAGTTACCTTTTCTGCGTAAGTCATCATCATCAGCTCATTAATATCCCCACCGAGGAGCACGAGCCTATCCGTATATGGTGATTAGGCCTTAGTCGTCGTGGCCCTAGTGTGGATTGGACAACTTCACGCACAATGCAACTCTACGCATGCGAGCACAGGTTTCCTCACGATAATTTCCTTTACCATAAAAGCGGCGGATAAACGTACATATAATTTCGAAAATACATTAATACGTGGCGGGATTTGAACCTGCACCCTCCAGATCGGAAGGAAACAGTCCACACCAATGGCCCACCGACAAGTGATGCGATTTTGCGTAAGTGATTTATTAGAAACCTTAGATCCAAATGAAAGAACTAAAAAGATCGTATTTTTATCTTGCCTGTACGGGATTACAATAAATCCAATGATGTAAAAAAGTATAGATTCGTGATATGCTCACAAACGAGCGAAATAGAAAAAAGTGTTCCGAAGGCAGCGACAGCACACATACACATATTTCGAATTTTTAACACATTTAGCTAAACAAAAGAGTACAAACTGTACTCTCTTCGGCGGTTCGTTTTTCAGGCACGGATGGCGTATCTACCTTTATATATAATACAGAATATCATTGAATAAATCAAAGAAAGTGTAATCGAGTACCACTTCAATTTTTTATAATAACACAGATAATACCCTTACAAATTCTATAAAAATGACCTTATATGGGTCATTTCTTAGGTTTTTCTTTTTATTGTGCTATCATTAAGGATCACTCGTGGTATGGGTAAGGTTTGCCAGTTACTGTCCAATAGGCTTTATAATAGGTTAGTTGCTAAGTTATTCCATAAAAACAACATTCATTACATAAGTCTTACTACAATGACCTTGACAACGATAAGTTAAATTGCGCACTTCCGCAGTTAACAATGAGGGTATGGCACTTATTTGTGCTGCAAATAAATTTCTTTCGGTGTCATTTTCAGTTTCAATGTTAAATACCTCCGTATTGTTTTTCAAGATCCTTACAGTGCAAGCTCCTTGCTTAATTAACGGCAAGATGGCGTTGTATGAATATTTATGAATATTCATTTATAAATAAATATCTACTAACATTCACGCATCGCCATCTAGTCCCTAAGCATTATCCTGTAATATGGGTACTAGATGGCCGGATGACCTGGTTAAGGTGGCGGGTAGCACATGGATGTCAACTGCTAAGGATCGGCCCGCGTGGAAATCATTAGGGGAGGCCTTCGTACAACTTTTGGTTCGTCCGGTCACGGTCTGCAACCCTTACCTTGAAACTCCTTGTAGAAATTTCCGCTTGACGACTTTCTTTGGCGTACATCAAATACATAACACAGGCAACAGACAATTATATCACGTAACAAAAAAGGTATTTCTTTTGCAAGTATCTGATGCTGATTTTCGTTTTTGTTTGTCTTGTTTTTTGATCTAAAGTGTTTTTTTAATTTAACTTTTTTTGAAATACACATAAAATGTATTTTAAACCATAAATCTGGTTGTTGTCTATTTATAAAATTATTAATTATGTTATTTATGAGTATATAGTTGGACAAAGGGTTCCCGACAACTCTACTGTGCTGTTATGGATTCCATCCATTTCTTAATATATTGTTTTTGCATGTGGTTTGCTGGCATTGAAAGCGTTAAAGATTAAGGCAAGGACTAAATTTTACTTGTATAAACTTATATAGGGAAAAACAGTATTATAAGACCTTGTTATACTTCCATCCATCAACACTTTAGATATGTAAATGAATACCAAGAAACAATACGCAAATAATGACTTTATTTGCGACATCTTCGCAAATTGTATTCTCTACATACCTATGTATTAATGAATACGTATCTTTATATTTTGAATGTAAAAATACTAATTTGAAAGTCATCATTTCGGCCGAGACCTACAGGCAATTCGTTCTCGAATTAAAGTTACTTCGATACAATTCCTGGTAGATTATCTACTTGCATGTTTAAAAAAGACTACGTTCATGTATTTGATGAAGTATATTTTTTTCATATACACATATTAAACGTTTTTAATGATATAAAGACCTCTTCATCATCAGCTCATTAAACGTCCCCACCGAGGGGCACGAGCCTACCCGTATAGGGTGATTAGGCCGTCGTGCGTCGACCACGCCTTTGAATCTCTTCGCAGGCGTGCGCAGGTTTCCTCACGATGTTTTCCTTCACTGTAAGAGCGTCGGATAACGTACATATATTTTCGAAAATTCGAAAATACATTGGTACGTGTCGGGATTTGAAACTCAGTCCTCCCGGCAGGAGGGCGACAGTTCACACCATTGAGCCACCGACGCTGTTTATGATAAATTATATACGACTTCTTTTATGTTTTTGTTTGGTAAGTATTAATGTCTTTTTAGCCGATTTCATCTTGTCTCAAACCTATATGAGAGATTCTACACAGTTCGTTCCTGTTTCTCATACTATTACTAATTATAATATTTAAGGAAATTTTGTTAAAATTTCGGAAGAACGGTTCGTTTGTTATATTTTTACTTTGCATTATTATAAATAGACATTTTCAGAGTCTTATTTGTAATGCACCCGCTTGTATTGTTTGAATCACCTTGTTTTATCTTTAAGGTCGTCAGCTGTAACGATGCGAAAATACTTTTTTGGAAATGAAATGAGATAGAACAAACATGAAAGAACAATCTGGACGAACGTCTTCACTTGTGGTTGTACGCAGTGTTGCCATCTTAGCCCTTTTGTGGCTAAATCTAGCACGTTTTAGTATAGGTGAGCTCCTTTTTTAACAATTAAGCCCGAAAACGGCAATCTAGCTCTTTTTCACTGTTTTGAAAATATTGCCAAATTATGAAGTTTTCGACATGCTTACAAGTACTTTTTTGCTATTTTATCGGACATGATGAGGTTTTTTTAAAAATCTTTTATACAATTTAAGATGTGTCGTTCATTTTCATTTTTCATTTTCCATGCTGCCTTGCTTATGATTAGTGCAAAGAGTCGGTCTTTCGGGCAAGTTGACTTAAGACCTTATTCCTAATCAGGAAATGAGGTCTATATTTTCGACTTTTTTAGTATCTTTATAATTTTAGTTGAACTAAAGAGCTTTTATCAATTATCAAAATTAGATAATTTAATTAATTATTCGCGCTTTTATTAATCTATTGATTCTATGTTCTATACTGCATTTTTTATTGTTAGTCATAATGATTAAATAAATTTAATTTTTTTTTCCGTACTGATTACTCTTTTTGGCAGCAAGTGGTCTTTACGGCTTCACCGGGCAATAAATGCAATTTGCCCAAAATCCCGACTTATTGCATTTTTCGATAGAAAGGCAGCATTACCAATCTATGTTTGCCATGCATCGCAAATGCGATATGTTTGTTGGCCGTGATTGGAAAACATTCGACCATTGTAGTGGCGACCTGGCGACACACTGTGGGAAACACCGTTGTATTGTTTCACACAGGAAAATGTCTACGGATTGTTACTGCTCTGTTTCTAGTCGAAGTCTATAATAAACTAGCTGTCCCCCGCGGTATTACTCGCGGTAAAAGATATTCTCCCGCAGTAAAACATAACCTTAAATCGCTTCGTTAGGTCACGCGCGACCGCCGCGCGGTAACACATTGCTTTATTTTTCCGAAATAAAATGTATTGTCTAAAATAGATGTAACTTATGTTTTTCCGAATTACATCAGCTTCCTGCCAGAAAAGTCCTGTCAAAATCCATTTGGCCGTTTTAGAGATTACCCGGAACAAATAGACAGACAACACTTTTAAAAAATGTTATTTTGGCATACGAGTATGTACCGTATATACATTATGAACTAAAGTTACCGACATAGCTCGCCGAGTCAGCAAGTTGAAGTGGCAGTGGGCTGGTCACGTATGTCGCAGAACCGATGGCCGTTGGGCAGACGAGTTCTGGAGTGGAGCCCGCGTCTTGGCTAGCGTAGCGAAGGACGCCCTCCCACCCGATGACCGATGACTTGCGAAAGGTCGCTGGTGGAAGCTGGATGACAAAAGGGAAGGACCGGGATATCTGGCGCAAAACGGGAGAGACCTATGTTCAGCAGTGGACTGCGATATGTTGAAAAAGAAGAAGACATTTTCTGATGGTGTTGTCAATTAAATTCTACCATCAAACAGAACGAATGCGTAGAAAAAGACAGTGCCCAAACATGAGTCCCTTTTGTGCGTCAATCATAAATTAACCATAAATCTTGTTAGATTTTTATTGCCACAATTATGTCATAATTTATTTCACCCTGGGCAAAAAGGTTTAATATTTGCAGTTTTCCGCATTGTAATATTAGTTTAACGTACTTCCTGATGATCATGGTGTTTCAAGGTGATTAAAAACCATTAAAGTGACAACCGAACAACATGAAAGGTATCGAATCATTTAAAGGCTGCTATCATAGTGATGTAACGATCCTATAAGCACATTTTATATTTAGAATAAAGCCCATGGTCTGGGTGTTCTTATACATGATACAGAATAGCTAGCCAATTCGCTTAATCGATTCCAGGTGTTAATAACCTTGTCCATTGTTTCTAATCACCCCTAAAAGGTATTATAACCACGACGTCCATCGATCACCAGTTAACTGTAAGCAAGCCACAGTTACGCGAGAGCGGGACGGCGATATACGAATCAGTTAACGCTAGACAAAGAGAGTGAACCACGATCAATTTGTGCAGGGGAAATGGAGTGTGAACTCGCGTAGGGTTGTCGATGGAAAGTTAATAAGATTAAGTTGAACTAAGTTGATTTTACGTCCGACTAATCATGTGTTAAATGCTCTAATTTACCAAATGACCGTGAGAGTTTTTTTAAGTTAAAATTACCAAAAAGGTGGTAGACTCGGTACAAAGTCGTCTAGGTATACCGCAGTGCCGGATATCGTCCCGTGAAATTGAAGTGTTTTGCACTTCTGTATTTGGGGATGAGGGCACTGCAGCTAGTGAAATTACCGGATATAATGAGACCTACTTTTTTTTCGAACTGGCTACTGCTGTTGGCCGCAGATGGCCTGTACAGCTTCACTGGGCAATAAAAGACCTAACATCAGTTTTCTCGTGTGGCAGGCGCAGTGCGCCATTGGGGAGAATAATAACTGTTTATCAGTTGTTGGTTACAATAAATTCCGCACTGTAATGGTCAGGCGTATCACTTACCATAATGTGAGCGTCCTGTCCTGTACACTTTGTAACACGGCCAAACTGCCCATCGCGTCGGTTGGGCAGATTTTTTATCAAGTTTCACTTTTTTAATGACGTTATATTGTGCTATTTTGATTTTAGGGTTTAAAATATCATATTTTCTGTCAGTACATTTGCCTTATATTTAAGGGATGTACTTTAAATCACGAATAGAAGGATGGAAAATAATTGCCTTAAAAGTTTTCGATTTCACCCTGTGCATATATATTCACATAAATAATACAAATACATATACGTACATAAGTAAATATATTGTAAGAAAAGTAGATAAACTACATACTTTTTGTTTATTTTTTGTAGAAGTTTGATTATGACTAAACTTTTGCAAGTACTAATCAGTCTTTCATAAAACCCCAACCCTAAATGCAACTAGATGGAGCGTGACGCATCGCACACACACAATGTCATACATTACTATGGTCGCGCACGTTCCTACCGACTTCCTCCGCTTGTATGGATTCCTTATGCGGTTGTATGGGACAGGATTTTTGGTGTTTAGCTTTATCAAAAACTGGTTATCATTGATTCATTACAAATTTTGTACTACACGTATTTATCGTTTTAAAACAAAAAACTAGGTGGTAGACTCGGTACTAAGTCGTCTAGGCAGACAACTACAGTGCCAGATATCGTCCCGTAAAATAGAAATGTATTGCACTTCTGTGTTTCGGGATGAGGACACTGTAGCTAGTAAAATTACCGGGTACAAGAGACCTAACTTCTGTTGTCTCGAGAGACGGGCGCAGAGCAGTGTTAATAGAAAAATAATAACTACCTACTGTTACTAATTTCCTTCTACATTGCTTCTGACATGGTCACGCGTATCATTAATCCATTGAACGCTGGGAATCCAGATACAATTGAAAATCTATTGTGTCTGGCGCCTTCAAGCGTTATTAATGGTCAAAGGGATAAAATAATTAAATGAGAATACGTTCAGGATACGTACATAGCCCGCCGGATCAGCAAGAGTGGCAGTGGGCTGGTCACATATGCCGCAGAACCGATGGCCGTTGGAGCAGACGAGTTCTGGAGTGGAGACCGCGTCTCGGCAAGCGTAGCGTAGGACGCCCTCCGGCTCGTTGGACCGACGACTTGCGGAAGGTTACTAGTGGAAGCTGGATGAGAAAAGCGGAGGACCCCGGGATATCTGGCGCAAAATGGGGGACACCTATGTCCAGCAGTGGACTGCGATAGGTTGTAGAGAGATAGAGAGAGACGTTCAGGAAATAGCTCCGTTGGCAAATACTAGATAGAAATGAAAATTGCAAATTTTAGTGCCACATAATACCTAGTACATTTTATCACATTATGTCAAGTGCAATATGATTTTGAAATACCAGCTAATCGTATTAACCACAGTGCGGGCAGCGGTCGCGGACGGACAGACGGACCAATGACATTGAACTAAATAAACCAATTAATGTAACGGACTCATTGTAATCGGTTAAATAGATTTTGCACTGAGGGGTTTTTGTGGAGGAAGGTTGTTTGATTATTCGGAAGGACTTATGAAAATAAACAAACATCCACTGACATTCACACAGCGCCATCTTGCCCCAAACTAAGCAATTAACCTATAATATGGGGTACTAAACAACGGATATACATTCATAAGTACTTATTTTTTGTAATACATAGATAACACCCAGACCAATACAAACAGACATGTTCATGTACACAAATGTAATCGACGACACAAATGTAATGGAATCGATGTAGTAACCGACGCTAAAGTTATTCACAGATTCTCCGGGAAAAAATAGAACAACACAAAAGTGGTAGTATTAGGCTTGATAGCTGGGAAATCTGGGATTATACCAGTTTTGTATCTTGTACCGGCATTTTGCATCTTGTACTGGGATTTTGCATTTTGTACTGGGATTTTGCATTTTGTACCAGACCAATTGATTGACCAGTGTTTTTGCGTCCAGTGATAAGAACCTTTCGTACCCGATTCCGATTCATATGTCATAAAGTGTATTAAACACAATAACATAGCATAGAACATTAATGGGAAGTTTTTCATAAGTGAAAAAGTGATTCGTCTGGCACGAAGCCGCGCCTTGAAAAATACAAACTTTTATTTTCATGAAAGTGATATTTATGTCTTAAATGAGAAATAGAAATTATCTTTAAACCTAAAGCGAACGGGGCTATCAGTTCGCTCTCCTGGTGGTAAGTGATACGTCTGACCATGTCATTATTTTCCGCCAACACAGCCCTGCGTCTGTCACCCGAGACGACAGATATTACTCTCTTACTAGTTACAGTGCCCTCATCCCGAAATACAGACGTGTATAACACTCCTATTTCACTGGACCATGTCTGGCACCTGGTGGCACCTACCATTGAACGTTAGATTATAATCTGACGAATAAAACAATTATAATATAACAATACATTTTAAACTAAAAAGACCTTGTACTTTATACTTTTGCTAGCTGTATACTTGTGTGACAAGGAAAATCCGACGAAAAACCGGAAAGCTATTCTTGACGCGTCGATTTCCTTTATCAGAGTCTTTAATTAGCTGATTAAGGCCTTACTCGCCTTGAGAATAGAGGTCAATTTGGTTTGAAACGTGTAAACTGATTAAATTAACCTTCAAGTCATTTTCACAGTATACTGTTGAGTTTAAGGGTTGTAAAATATATATTGTCCAAGGGGTTCCTTTGCTTGGTCAATCCTGTGAATAGTGAGGTAGATATTCTATTCCTGGCTGAAGTGGGCAAAATGAAGGACAGTCTGTTACTCGTAGATAGGTAAATACAAAATAACAATTACATAAGAAATTGCACAAAATAACACTGAAACCGAAAAAGGGGGCTTTAAAATGTGTGTTTCAAAGGTCTTTCAGTAGATTTGGCGTAAAAATGAAACAAAATTCATATATTCTTATAATAATTCGCGCTTTATTCAAACAATAGGAACTAATAAAATAAATTAATTTATTGCTACAACAAAAGAAATGTTTTCATAATTTTCAAGCTGTCGCCTAATTTAAATGATTGTATCGTTAAATTGGTTGGCATCATTCTTAAGTCTTTGTATCGTTTTGAACACAACTATCGTCAATAGTATGGTATAAAAGACATATCATGTTTACCCACTTTCTATGCAGCTTGTTAGCAAAGGTGAATTCCAGTGTAATACGCATGAAAGTCGGTAATCTAGACACTTGTAATAAAGCCGTAATCAACATGTCGCCGTTTAGTCACAGAGTGTGCGCGTGCGCAGTAATGCAGGAGAAAGATGCCCGTGCTGCGGGCATTCGCGTGATACTTTTAGGCTATTGACTAGTTTGCTATAACAGTATTGATATGGCCAAACATTTAAGTCTTATTTGACTAAAATTTAAAGTTGAATCTACATATGTATTGCGATCCGCTCGATTGATTATAGCAGGCAAAATATCCCGACAAAATTATACATTTTGTATTTTTTTTAATAACATAAAGCCATCCGCCTTTTAACTACTAAAATCATCATTGGTTTCTCTCAGTATTTATTGCATTTTTCTCAGATATCCCGATCCTGCATAATCACTCACTCATCCAATTTCCACCAGCGACCTTACGTGATTTATCTATACATTGCATATAACTCCACATCTTAAGGCCCAATAAGTATTTTATTTATTTATTTTGTAGTACCTATATCAAATATTAAGAATAAATATTTTTTATTTAGTCGTACCATAAACTGTCCATATTCCAAATTGCACCGCAACATGCAGCTATGCTCTGATTCCGCCACATTTCTATGCGAGGTCGCCACGCTCGGTTCAAGGCTGCCAACTATTAAAAACTAATCGAATTACTGTATCATTTGGCTATGGTTTATTGTTCACTTGATTGAAATGGTACCTTTGACAAATATATGAGTATAATTTTATTGTTATTTGTTTTATAGTTTAATTTAACTGCGTACGTGGTCTAGTGGTTTGATATTTAGTTTAAGATCGCTCAATCCCACGGGCGATCCCATAAATAAAGTTTTGGTAGGACAGTTTGGAAAGAACATTGCAGAATGAATAAATATCCACTGTCACTCTCACAGCGCCATCTAGCACCAAACTATGCATTAGCTTATAATATGGATACTACGAGTAAACGGATAAACGTACTAATATACTTTTTTTGTAAATATGTACATACATAATACACATAGAAAGAAAGATTAATACAAACAGACATGTTCATGCACACTAATGTTTGTACTGCCCGGGGATCTACAATCTTAAAAACAAACATTTTTTTTATTATTTTTTATTTACTCTTGAGAAAAGTTATCTGCTTACAGGTATTTCAAAACTCGCCGCAATCATAAAATTGCATCATCGAATACCATTAAGTCGATGCATTGTGAATCACAAACATTGTTAGCAAGTGACTAATTTTTTTCAAATTTTTAAATGATCACGAAAGACTTATATTATCCTGGGTGTTTTCTATGTATAATATGTATGTATTAAAAAAATGTATATAAGTATGTTTATCCGTTGTTTAGTACCCATTATACAGGCTTCACGCTTAACTTGGGGCTAGATGGCGCTGTGTGAATGTCAGTGGATATTTATTTATTTATTTATCCTTATCAATATGTACATATATATTTTATGCCCTATTTCTTGTTAAGAAAAATCTTAGTCCCACTGCATGGCCTTACAGCATAGCCATGGGAAGTATGGGCTGGCACCTACCACGCCGGCCTAAAACGCATTTTAAGATTTCATTTCACTTTCTTTGAACTCACACACACACACACGTACTCACACACACAGACACATTTATAATGTAAGCTTATTCATTAATTCTCACTGGTCCCGTGTAGGAGAGGCAGGTGATCTGTCATACAGGTCTCCTAGTGCAGATACCAGTCTCTTACATAGTTCAAATTTTTGTAATAGATTAAGCTTAATCTTCCGTTATTCAACTGTGTGAGATAACAAATAAAGATATTTTATTATTATTATTTGAATCAGTCAACAGAGCATCGGTGGCTCAATGGTGTGGACTGTCGCCTTCCTACCGGGAGGGCTGAGGTTCTAATCCCGACACGTACCAATGTGTTTTCGAATTTTCGAAAATATATGTACGTTATCCGACGCTCTTACAGTGAAGGAAAACATCGTGAGGAAACCTTTATGCACGCCTGCGAAGAGATTAGAAGGTTGTGTGTGAAGTCGTCCAATTCGCACTGGGCCCGCGTGGACGATTAAGGCCTAATTCACCCTATACGGGTAGGCTCGTGCCTCCTCGGTGGGGACGTTTAATGAGCTGATGATGAAGTCAACATTGCATTCATATAAGGGGCTGGTTTACAGCCGTACCGAGCCGCTTTTCTTCCTAAACATATATTAAGCTATCAAGCCCTTATGCCAGTTGTGTAAAATTTAAGGCTGAGAGCCATCTGCGCTCGCCAATTGCCCGGTGAAGCTGTAAAGGCCATCTGCGGCCAACACCAGTAGTCAGTTTGAAAAACAAATGTTTTTCATCCTTTTACTGGGTCCATTATATATTATTTTAAATAAACATAAAAACAAAACAATTTTCATAATACATTACAATCCATTATGCGCTGATTACGAACTGATTTATCGGATGCAAAATATAGGGCAATCGCTTTATCAATGATAAATACAATTATTTTTAATTACAAAACTGACCGAGTCCACTTGTTAATAGGCTGCTGTGTTGCCATTACACAGTTTACTGTTGGAAAATATTACATTTCAAAGTCAGTGGCGTGCACTGAGATTATGAATAGGGTATAGTGAGTCACACTTATAACAAAGACTTTTCATTTTTGACAAATTTAGTGCTGTTGATAACAGCCGATTCGACACTCACTTTGCATACCCTATTCATAATCTCTATGCACGCTACTGCCTGCAACCCGCACCTTTTGTCAATTGAGGATTACCTTATCCACAAGAACATGGGGGGGAACATGCATCTGCACGGCTTTCCGCGACCCTATTCTGACAATTCAGACAAAGCACCGACAGGTTTTAGTTCCTCAATACGCCGGCCTAAATATGTCAATAAATATTTTTTCTTTGTTTCATTGGCGTTCAAGGGGTTTAAATGAGACTGGGATTATTATAAATTTTGTTCTAAATTACTTTTTAAATAAACAAGAATAAAGATGGAGTATCCGTTTACCTCTAAATTAAACTTTATAAATTCTGGCAACACTCAACAAGTACGTACACCACTAACAAACGACTCTTATCGCAATGTAAACAAAAGTCAGTTAAATAATGAACACTTAAAGCATGGCTTACTCATAATCAGGTGTGTCGTAAACAATTTAACTAATTACCGCTTTTTTTTCCAGATACTTAACGTACGCAGTTCAAGCTCCACGGTGTTGAAGTTTAAAAAAGTGCCGCGTAGTGTTGTCCCAGGAATTCCGAGTGCGTTGTGTTCCAATTTTAAATTCAGAAAAAAATATCATCGAAAAGTTCTACAATGGAATTCCAAGTGAAAAGTGTTCCAATTTCAAATTAAAAATAAAGTGAAAAGGAATTATTAGAATTCTACTAAAACCACTTGATATAAGTGAAGTGAAAAGGGGCGCAGTGTAACAGTGTGTGTGTATAATGTGTTCAGAGTATGGATGAGACGAAAACCATACATAAGACCTGCGTGAGGGTCAACTCGGCCGACGATGACGAGTCCAGGGACGAGGTGGACCATGATTTGCCAAAGAAAAACCCATTCGTGCGGGTAAGTTTAGTAGGTTTTTTTCCTTCCTACCGTCATTGCAAAAATGTGAAATTAATTCCTTTAAAACTTTTGATTTTTATTTATATAAAAAAAATATTGTGAAAATAAAAGTCAAAGTAACACAATTTTAAATGGTACGTAGGTACCTCGTACTTAAATAATCATTGATAACGCTTAACGACTTGCGAAAGGTCGCTAGTGGAGGCTGGATGAGAAAAGCGGAGGATCGGGATATCTGGCGCGAAATGGGGGAGACCTATGTCCAGCAGTGGACTGCGATAGGTTGAATAGATAGATAACGCTCGTGGTTTCAGCAAGGCATAAAATCAAAAATGATGTTATTCGAGTACTAAAGTTACCAACATAGCTCGCCGGATCAGCAGGTTGAAGTTGCAGTGGGCTGATAACGTATTTCCTCAGTGTAAATATAACTAGTTATACTCTAAGCGTATTTTGCAGTTCCATTAAAGACCTTATATTATTGTTATATAAGTTTTTTTATGTTATAAGTGTACAAGACGGTCTGGACGTTCACCTGATGGTAAGTGATACGCCAGACCATGACAGAGCGGCATTAAAGGAGACCAACAACTGATAGACAGGTATTCTCCATCCATGCCGCACTGCGCCTGTCACCCGAGACAACAGATGTTAGGTCTCTTATACCCGGTAATTTCACTAGGTACAGTGCCCTCATCCCGAAACACAAAAGTGTATAACTCCTGTTTCACGGGATGATATCTGGCACTGGGTACCTACCTAGACGACTCTGTATCGAGTCTACCACCTAGTATATAACATGTGGCATATTCGTAATTAACTTCGAAGGAAAGTGAGTGCAGGACTCGGCGTCCATTGATGTACATACATATTCCATTATCGTTATCTTTACTCATCAATAATAGATAAATACGAGATTTATACAGTCTACCATATTTTTATCGTCATTACAATATTAATAGATATAAGCATACATTACGACCCATGTGGTGTTGCGATTGAGAGGTCGACTGCACCACGAAGGGTTCCAGGTTCGATCCCCGGGCAGTACAAACATTTGTGTACATGAACATGTCTGTTTTTAATGGTCTGGGTGTTTTCAATGTATAATATGTATGTATTTTAAAATTATATAAGTATGTTTATCCTTGTTTAGTACCCATAATACAGGCTTCACGCTTAACTTGGGCCTAGATGGCGCTGTGTGAATGTCAGTGGATATTTATTTATTTATATTACATTTGGTATTAACAAAATTAATGAGAAATCGGAAGCCGTTAAAAGTTTGACGACGTAAATGGTACTCGTACTACGTACGTAACTCATAATAGTAAGCTTGTATAGTTAAAGTTCCGGCTTTGCCTAGAAAACGGACATGTTCTCTCTAGTGAAATGGTGGACATCTTATCCAGCAGTGGACAACAATAGTTTGAGAGTGCGAAGCTATCTGCGTGGTACTTAACCCTTGTATTTCGATTCCAGTTTCGATTTAAGACAAGGTGTAAATCACACTTGTGCGGTTTTTTTAAACAGTGTCATAAAAAACGGAATTTGTTCCGAGTGTATGAACTAAGTATTTTTTTTAGTTTATTGCCTAGATAAACAATAAACTAACTCGAAGTATAATCTCACTCAGAGTCCGCGGCAGTCAGTTTCGCAGAATTTTCATACATCATCACGTCGCTCTTCACTAATGACTTAGTAGTAGTTTCACAGTTCCTATTTGAGTAACCGGCGTGTGCCGGGCCGCTTTTCTTCCCAAACATATGTTAGGCTACCAAGCCCCCCCGCAACGCCCTAAACCGAGGTTCGAAACACGTTCGAGGACGCCCTTAGGCTCGTTGTGTAATAAGGCTGAGAGCCATCTGCGCTCGCCAATTGCCTAGCGAAACTGTAATGGTCATCTGCGGCCAACACCAGTAGGCAGTTTGAAAAAAAAAAGACAGTAGTGTGCTCGTGTTTTTGTACCCTTTCAGTGGACGCGTTAAGGTAAAAAAAGGAATAATTTTATGTTTACTTAAATATAACTACACGTATATGTAGTATGCGACTCAATCATTTTTTCATTTCTGGTTGACGTTTCTTCGTGATCGTGCGCCTAGTCAGTTAATTGTTTGTCTAGGCAATTAACTTAAAATTTACTTTGTTCATACACTGGGAACAAATTTATTTATTTTTTGCAATTTTTGTCTGTGATATTTATTGTATTGAAAAATTAACCGATTAGTTGATAATCAATAAACCCATTTTTTTCTCATTTTTAACCTTGAAAAAAAATTAATGGGAACCTTTGAAATTATATTTATGATTATATTGATTGATGAACAGTGGTCCGATTTTCAACTAGTAACTTGTAACTTCGAATGTCTAAACTCTTAATTGACTAGATAGAAACTATTAGTAGTAGTGTTATTATTATTATTTTTTATGTTATATGTATACAGGACGTCTGGACGCTCACCTGATGGTAAGTGATGCGCCAAACCATAACAGAGCGGCATTAAAGGAGACCAACAACTGATAGACAGTTATTATCCTCCATCAATGCCGCACTGCGCCCGTCACCCAAGACAACAGATTTTAGGTCTCTTATACCCGGTAATTTCACTAGCTACAGTGCCCTCATCCCGAAACACAAAAGTGCATAACACTCCTGTTTCACGGGATGATATCTGGCACTGCGGTGGTACCACAGACATCCTAATATACAATTAGACTGGACAAGCCGCCAAGTTTATAGGCAGTCCCAGTCCCAGTGTCCATTTCTTTTCGGTTCTTACCTGTGAAAATTTTATATTTCTTGGTAATTTACTAATCATTGCGATGATGCATGTTACAATTGCACAGGATGGCATTTTGGGAAAAACGGTAATTTCTTCTAATATTCGTGTCTCGCGTCTTGACTCGTCTCACAGAGCGTAAAGTGGCAGCCAGTGTATGCTCGCAGAGCTTACATTTGTCGCACTTAAAAACGCGGCTTGCCCCATCTCCTGTATTGGGAAATCTGTGGGTGGTACCTACCTAGACGACTCAGTATCGAGTCTACCACCTAGTAATAAATTATAGTAATAGTTATAAATTATAATTGAAATATCGACTCCGTTACGCAATAACATGGTATTAATTGAACAGTGACTATCATACAAATAGTACTATGTATTTGCAAATGTACTCGTTTTAAAGTATCAAGGAACTGGTTGGTGATTTCTCAATAAGCCAAGATGGAGGCGATGCTACCTGCTTGGTGGCGTGCGGGAAAAGTCTCAGGCATTCCTTAAGCTAGGGCTGCTTCAAGGTTCATTGTTTTAAAAATATTAGACAACCCAATGTGTGTCGTTGACCTCATAGTTATAAAGATACCAGAGGCAACCGTCACTTAGTATACAATTGAGATTTATAATCTAGCCAGACCCATATAATCACACATGTTCATGCACACAAATGTTTGTATTGCCCGGGGATCGAACCCGGAACCTTTACTATAGCAGCCAAAATCTCAACTATTACACCTCATGGGTTATCAAACAGAACAGTGTAAATTTTGTGATCATGATAAGCAAAATTATTTCATCATTTTTTTTACATTCACACCGCGTCATCTAGCCCCAAGTTTAGCGTGAAGCCTGTATCATAGGTACTAATCAACGGATAAACATACTTACATATTTTTTTTTTGTAAATACATACATATTATACATAGAAAACACCCAGACCATTCAGACATGTTCATGCACACACATGTTTGTAATGCCCGGATTCGAACCCAAAACCTTTGGTGTTGCATCCGACGTCTCAACCGCTACACCAGATGGGTCGTCATCATACTATCCACTTTTCTTTTATGCAGTAAACACAACCCTGAATTTAAATGACTCTGTATCCATATTGCTTGTTGGATTACAATATTTAATGCTGCATTGTTTTACGTCTCAGCGTCTTGTATTAATTAGTTTTTTGTCATCATTCCACAAGATTCCTCGCGATGGTCGTCCAATTAGTCGAGTATCATTTGACATGTAGCCTCCGGAATTTGCTGAGCTGTGGTCTTATTGATGCAACTCGTTGACAGGGGTCAAATTATAGTGGTGATATCCAAAAAAATACTAGTGTAACTTGATCTGCGTTTTATATCATTAAGTAAGTGTTTTCGAGATCAGGTTATGGTGGTAATGCAGTTGTATCAGACTGACCGTCTGCCGTTCGTACACAAAAACAATATTTATTTTACGGGCTCGATGTTCCTGCCTCAGGGCGTTGGTTCGATGCTTATGCATTTATACTAGTTCTTTACTGAGAACAATTCTAGCTCAGGCTAGAAAACATCTTAGGCCTAGAGCCCCCTTAAGCTTAGAGTCACTTCCAGCCCTCCTTTACAAGCGTTGACTTTACCTATCCTTGTAAGAGCCATATCCGCTCGTCACTTGCCCGTCTAAACTATAAAGGTCATCTAAGGCCAACAGCGAAAAGTGCATCGACAAAAATGCAATCTCATCGAACATTCTCAGTGTTGTCGGAAAATAATGACTACTTACTTTTATGATTTTTTTTTAACACTGCATCTGTCATGGTCAGGCGTATCACATACATTAGGTGCTCTGACCGTCCCGTTCGCTTATAACATAGAAAAAAATTAAACCACTCATTGTCCGCTGATTATACAACAGCAACTAAGAATAATAGTTTACGTCGTGGGCGTCCACGGGACGTGCTAGACGAGCCAGACGATCCTATCACGGTCGCCGACGCATCGACAGCCGATTTTTGAATGAATGAATGAACAATGAATTTTACTCAAATACTGCAAAAAGACTTTCAGTATTTACACGGTCAAGATAAGAGCATCCCCCACCAGGACCCACCCCACAACTTCAGGCAATTTTTTATGCCATTAAGTGAACGAGCCCCACAGTTCGCTCCCCTGGTGCTAAGTGATACGCCTGATCATGACAGATACAGAGTTATATAGTCATTATCAGTGTTACCACCTTAGCCCTTTTGTAGCTAGATCTAGCACTTTTTAGTATAGTTGAACTCCTTTTTTAAAGATTTAGCCCGAAAAGAGCAATAGCTCTTTTTCACTGTCTTGAAAATATTAGCAAATATTAAGTTTTCGACATGGCAACCAGTACTTTTTTGCTATTTCATTGGTCATGATGACCTTTTTTTTAGACGAGCTGAAAAAAACAGCTTCATGACATGATTATTTCAGCATAGGACAGAAAATCTTTTGACGCTCAATCCAGCCCTTTCTGGTGGGAACACTGGTCATTATTTTCCGTTAACGCTAGCCTGCTCCCGTCAGCCGAGACGACAGATGTCAAGTTTTCTTATACTCCCGTCAGCGGAGACAATAGTGTTTACTCATACCCGGTAGTTTTATAAGCTACAGTACCCTAATCCCAGGAGTAAAATTCTCCTCTTTCACAGGACGATAATTATGTGGCATTGCGGTGGTTCCTACCTAGATGACTTAGTACTGCGTCTACAACCTAGTGAATACACGGAAAGAGATGGGAGAAGTAACTTGTCATATTTTTGGAAGTAAAACAATGTCACAATCGGTTGCGCAAATAATGCCATTACGAACCTGCAGGTCGAGTTAATTATTTAATTTTACCATTTGGTAAGCTCCGGAGTTTTAAGTGATTTATGACCACAGACATCCGAATATACAATTAGACTGGACAAGCCGCCAAGTTCATAGGCAGTCCCAGGGTCGCAATTTCTTTTCGGTTCTTACCTGTGAAAAGTTATTCTATTACTTGGTAAATTTACTGATTCCTTGCGATGATGGCATGTTACATTGCACAGGATGACATTTTGGAGAAAAAAACGGTATTTTTTCTAATATTCGTGCGTCTTGACTCGTCTCACAGAGCGTAAACCGGCTGCCAGTGTATGCTCGTTGAGCTTACATTTGTCGCACTTTAAACGCGGCCCATCTCTTGTATTGGGAAATCTGTGTTTATGACGATTAATCATTTGAAAAAATTACCCTTTTGCGATGACGACCAATCACTAGAGTATTTGAGTTCAGCTTTTAACGCCACTATGCCAGACGAGAAACTTTTCTGACAAGAGTAATAGTTTATATCCGAATAGTTCTTGATATGTCTATATTAAATACAGAAATAAAGAGTCTCTTGAATGAAATGAGGAAATTCAATGATTAAATAGTAAAAACACTTGAGTCAAAGTAAATAACGCAACTACCCGTATCCTGAGGCGAGAGTTGGCAATGTTGGCATATTTGTTCTCACAAAGTACAGTCGTAGGTATAATGTTAAAATAAACATACACACAGCGCCATCTTACCCTTTTTTAACATGGATCTTGAACTATAAAAAATATATTATATCGCATGAACGGATACAAATACAATAAATTCTTTGTTTACGTTGTTGACCTGGACCTGGATATCGGGCGCAAAATGGGTATGTATGCAATAGTGGTATCTCCCCGATAGGTTGGAGAGATACAGAGAGAAGTCATATTCATACTACACTCTTATAATACTTTATTAAGTCACACCCAGACTAATTCACTTAGTTTAAGTCAGAGACATGTTCACATACATAAATGATACCGTATACTGCACGGGAATCTAATTCGAACCTACAATAATATAAAGGAAAATTTTTCCGTTTCACTTTTATTCAAAACTGTTCCACACGACTGTACCGCGACGGACATTACCCAACAGAGTAGTAAACACTATTTACGGTAAAAAAGGCAAGGACCGCTTTCGTTTCCACAGCCGCCCATCAAGCATCCGACGTTTTCCCTATTTGACCGAGCTTGCGTACTAAAAGTGCACAGGTTTCGTTTTCATGCCAATAGATGACGCTGTGCGTATTTTAAATCGCTTATAAGATTTGCAGCATAATGCCCCATAATAAAAAAAATATTAAAATTGTTTAATATTTGTGACAGAATGAGGCCATGTAAATCCAAAGCGGATGTTCAATGAGCACAGTGCCAGAGAAATAGGAGTGTTATGTACTTTTGTGTTTCGAGATGAGGACACTGTTGATAGTAAAATTACCAGGTATAAGAGACCGAACATCTGTTGTCGGAACATGTGTTGTCTCGGGTGTCGGGCGCAGAGCGGAACTGTTTGAGAATAATAACTGTCGATCAGTTGCTTGTTGGTCTCCTTCAATACCACTCTGTTTTCCTCACGGTGTTTTCCTTCACCGTAAGACCGTCGAATAACGTACATATAATTTCGAAAATTCACAAACACATTGGTACGTGGCGGGATTTGAACCTCAACCGAAGCTCATGTTTAACATTGCAGGCTGCAAAATAATTATTTTTTCGAGCTAACATTTGTTGTATCGTGTGAAAGTTCAGTGATCAGTTGTTGGTTCTCTGAATGTTATGGTCAGGCATATCCCTTACTCTCGGTTGAGCGTCCAGACCGCCCTGTACACTTTGTAACATAAAAAAGAGCGTTGGAATCACGATACAAGTGAGTCCTTGAAGTAAGGCCAAGGTCTCCTTTAACAATCTTATTTCAGGAGAACGTAAGGAATAGTTTAGAACTTATTCCATTTCATAATATTAATTAACAGAAGCTACATAAGCCACTAATAAAGAAACCCCAAACACTAGTGAAAGTGGCCAAACAATGTTCTCAATTATTAAACACGCTAATGGTATATTTTGGTAGAAATAATAGCAGGTGTGGTAGAAATAATACGCTTTGTAAACAACCTATTGTGCGAGGTGTCATGCGGTGAGAAACTTTCTATTAACAATTAATGGTAGACTGGATGAAGTTTTTTATACGAAAACAGCTTCCGTAGTTGTAGGGTAAATCCTTCACCTTCTTCACCAATTCGCAGATATATAACTCTTTGGTATTAAGCCAGATATTAATTTATATTTTTGACCACCTATTTGGTGTAATGGTTGAGTCGTCAGCTATTACCTACACCAAGGTTTCCGGGTTCAAAACCCGGGCATAACGTTTTTATCTTAGGCATAAACATGTCTGTTTGTAATGGTCTGGGTATTTTCTATATATAAGATGTATGTATTTGAAAAAAAAAGGAATATAAAGTATGTTTAGTGTCCATATTACAAGATAATGCTGAGTTCGGGGCTAGCTGGCGCTGTGCTAATTTCTGTGCATATTTATTATTATATCCCAATAGTCTGATAGCTATCTGTGTTTACCAATTGTCCGGTGATGTTGTGAAGGTGAACAGTCCTTTCGAAATTAAAGACTAACATTAAAGGGACCAACAAACAACTGATGGACCACCAGAAAGTAGTCTATATGGCTGGTGGTGATTAGTGAAAAACTAAGACATTTTTTTAATGATTTCTAAGAGTTACCAACCAACTTTCATGAGTAAATTATTTCTAAAGCAACGTTTATGATTGGTATGTCATAAGGACCTCTATGTTTTGAAGCATTAAGTTGAAATTCCTTCGCATTGATAGAAACCGTGTCAACAAAGCTAGGAATGCAAGTATGCACAGTTACTGGTGATTACACAAGTCCGTTTTCTGATAACATATATAAGTTTCCACTTGTTTCATATCACAGATGTGTTTTCATACAATTTGAATAATTGCAGCCGTAGAGCCCTCTGCTGGACCAGACTTAGTCATCCTCGCCAAGTCTTTGAGGAGTTTCGGACCATTTTATTTATTAAATGAATATAAATATTCCAACTCCTTCATGGTCATCAGTCGTGGTCAGGCGTATCACATACCATAAGAAGAGCCTCCTGACATATATAAATCCTTGCTTAAATTAGGGCTAGAAGGCGCGGTTGTGTGCTAAGGTTGACTAGTTAGCATTAGCAGATTGGACCAATATTATACTTTCTTTTAGAGAAGCACAAGCTAGCAGCATATGTAGCTGGTGTAGCTGTTAAGGCAACCTGCGGCCAACAGCGGAAAGTCGATAGTATTAATGTATATTCTACGTCAGTCTGCTCTTTCGCTGTATTTTCCGATTGCCAGGTGAAGTTGTGTAAGCCATCTGCTGTCACATGTCTGTTTAATGGTATGGGTGTTTTCTAAGTATAATATGTATTTACAAAAAAAATGTTTGAATAAGTATGTTTATCCGTTGTTTAGTACCCATAATACAGGCTTCACGCTTAACTTGAGGCTAGATGGCACTGTGTGAATTTCAGTGGATATTTATTTATTTATCTGCACCCGCGAATTGCCAGATGAAGCTATGTAAGCCATCTGCAGCCAAGTGATAAGTCATTCCGAAAAAAATGTCTTTACTTCGCAAAGTTTTGTCTTTCAACAACACACGCAACAAACTAGGACCCAGGTTCCGATATTTGTGTAATTGGCAACATACCAATGATGTTATAAAAGCCTGCTCTTTCACAGTATTTAACACCAGGTAAAGCGGTGTTAAACGTGCGATATAATGTCCTATCCACACCGCTAGTATCTATGGTAAAAAGTCATGCGTACGGTCGAGCCTTTGGTTGCATTCATTCAAGTTATTTATTTATTCCGTGACCCCAATTCACTTGTGCAATAACCCAGCCTACATCACTCTTATCTCGCCAACATCAATGCAAACCGACTCTTATTTAATCACGTTAAAGCTCATATTGCAAATCAAATCACTTCAAATCATTTGTACATTAACGTACGACTGCTTTAACGGATTCTTTAATATGTTCAGTGAACATTGATGTGTTTGTTCGATAGATGCAAACAAACGATGCTTGTGATAATGCAATGGATATCATAAAATTTAGTGTGCGATAAGAACAGGCCGTTTGAAGGTCGAATTCTTTGCGAATGATCGTACAATGGAATTGTTTTATAGACAACCATTTGCGCTTAATGATAGTTAAGATATAAGAACTAATCACGTCGTAAACATAATTCAAGCAGTTATGTTTGAGCGAATTTATTCAAAGCTATTTTAATTCATTGCTTATTTTAGTATTTATTTATTCACCATTTATAATATTTATGGAAAGATTGGACTCACAGACATCGGAATATACAATAAGACTGGACAAGCGCCAAGTTTATAGGCAGTCCCAGTGTCGCAATTTCTTCGGTTCTTACCTGTGAAAAGTTATTATATTTCTTAGNAAACCACTACGGCATAGGTAATGCATAACTATTATTACGAGAGTAATAAGCAAGATTGAATTACCGTTGGCTGCCTTGGTTCGATGGACCGACGACTTACGAAAGGGCTCTGATGAGGAACGCAGAGGACCTGGATCATCATCAGCTCATTAAACGTCCCCACCGAGGGGCACGAGCATACCCGTAAAGGGTGATTAGGCCTTAGTCGTCCACGCGGGCCCAGTGCGGATTGGACGACTTCACACACAACCTTCAAATCTCTTCGCAGGCGTGCATGAAGGTTTCCTCACGATGTTTTCCTTCACCGTAAGAGCGTCGGATAACGTACATATATTTTTCGAAAATTCGAAAATACATTGGTACGTGTCGGGATTTGAACCTCAGCCCTCCCGGTAGGAAGGCGACAGTCCACACCACTGAGCCACCGACGCTCCTATCCTAGGACCTGGATATCTGGCGCCAAACGGGGGAAACCTATGTCAAGCGGTGGACTGCAAAAGAGAGAAAGAGGTAGGTACGTACGTACCTACTAGTGATGTAACGAATATTGAATTTTTAACATTCGCGAATGCGAATGCGAATATTTATCTTCAATATTCGCGAATGCGAATGCGAATGTTAAATTTCAAATAAAGCGCGCGACAGTGACAGTTGACAGTTTTGACTAAAGTACTTAGTTTTGACTAAAGTAACTTTGAGTGTAGATTAAAGGAAACATTATTTTGTTTTTTTTTAAGTTTATTAACAAATAGTTAAGTATTCTTTATTTGTTTGTTTTGTATTGAAATGTATATTTCATTAAAAGTAAATATTTGGTTTGAGTAAAAAGAAATTATAAACTTTATTAAATAATGGTTATAGTAATAAATAATCTACTAAATAAATGCAAACCTTGCATAGTTTTATCAAAGCTGATTAATATTATACTTAATTTGATTAGATCTCTGTAGTTCTTTTTTCATAAAAGATACTTTAATTAAGAATTAGTTTTAACATAAGGTATGGTAATATTAGAAGTTTACTTTTGGTTAAATAAAAATAAATATTAGTTTGTTTTTTATAAAAAGTTTGAAAAAAGAGTTGAGTATTCCTTATTTGGTTTAAAAGAGTTAAGTATTCCTTATTTGGTTGTTTAAGTTCATATTTCATAAATTGTCATTATATTTAATTGTTCAAAAATATACTAAAATAATATAAAGAATATAAAACTAAAGCCAAAGGTTATATATGTATAAGATCGGATATTAGAAGTTTAATGTTGTTAAAAGTAATTATTTGGTTTTAGTAAAAAGACATTGTAAACTTTATTTAATAATTGTTATAGTAATAATCTACTAAAGAAGAGCAAACCTTACATCGTTGTAACAAGGCTGATTAGTATTATACTTAGATTTGATTAGATCTCTTTCTTTCGTTAATATTTTATTTTCGTTCTTCTTGTTAATATTTTAATATGCCTAAAAAATAAAAAAGGTTAAGTTTTTCATATTATGGTACAGTCAATACACATATGATTAAATAAAATATATAAAGCTTCCTTATCTATTGTGTTATTAATTCATATGCATCTATCTATATAATAATTTCCTTTTAATTTGATAAAAACATTCGCAAAATATTCGCATCGATTTTTGCGAATGTTTTTATCAAATTAAAAGTACGTTACATCACTAGTACCTACGTATGTGACCTTATATTTAATGCTTATACGCATCTCAAAAAGTCAATTTTAATTCTGTCATGTATTTTTTTTTCCTCTAACAAAAACGTCCATTGATCCAACGAACCTATTCTCCGCTCGTGATCCTCATTGACAAGTGGGTGGCCTATTTGCATACAATGGCCATACAATAATTGCTTTCTTACCAGAAGTCCTAATAGAAGAGGTGCGCTCCTTAGTTTGCGAATTGCTATTTTATTTTCGTTTGAATCGGTCCAAAATTAATCTTTTTACCGCCGGGATTCCAGATACCAAAAAAATCTATTTTTTTCTGTTGAATACCATTGACGACCCGTTTGGTGTAATGGTTAAGACGTCGGCTACAACATCAAGGGTTCCGGGTTCGATTCCCGGGCATTGCAAACATTTGTGTGCATGAACATGTTTGTTTGTATTGGTCTGGGTGTTTTCTATGTATTACATGGATGTATTTACAAAAAAAGTATGTAAATATGTTTATCGTTGTTTAGTACCTATATAACGGGGTCTACTACGAGTAAGAGGTAGACTCGATACTGAGACGTCTAGGTAGGTACCACCGCAGTGCCAGATATAGTCCCAAGAAACAGAAGTGTTATGCTCTTTTCTGTTTCGGGATGAGGGCACTGTAGCTAGTAAATGACCGGGTATAAGAGACCTAACATCTGTCTTCTCGGGTGACGGACGCAGGGCAGTGTTGACGAAGAATAATCACTATACTCAGTGGATGTTTCACTTGTTGCAGTGCCCTCATCCCAAAGACAAAAGTGTATTTCACTCGTATTATCGGTACGATACCTGGGTTTGCGGTGGTACCTACCTAGACGACTCAGTATCGAATATACCACCATGTAACACTAACTTCTCTAAGTTTCTCACACAATAAAGTTAGTTGCCAACTTCATAAAAACCAAAGGTGCTCACGAACTAACGACCTCTAAGTCAGTGCGTGTCGAAACCAAATTGATACAATCATGACGTCACGAGGAACCGGCAAATAAACCAGTCCCTCACGACTTAGCTCCAAGACACGCGTGTCAAAATCAACGCCCCAGGCATATGTGGGTTCATATAGATAAACCAAGCGCCATGTCTCAAGATTTCAACGTTAAATTAGTGAGGAACAAGAATTTCGGGTACTTCTTTTTAAAAAATTGACCAAACGCGAGTCGGAATCGCCCGTGAAGGGTTTCGCAGCAGCAAGTAACATAAAATAAAGTTTTTTTTACTAAGGCACCTACTACAGCTTTAATATGAAAAATAGTGGTTCACCGTTCATGACGTATAAAAAACTCACACACACACCAGAAATCGTTCAAACTAAATTTAGTTGTTAGATTTTATGATCACGTACATCATATATTTTTTGACGACGATGAAAAAAATATTTTGAGTTTCAGTTCAATGTATTGGGAATCCCAAATATTTTTTTTTCAAGTTTCTTGTCAAAACCTAATAGCGGTTTACAGAATACATACACTTACAAAGTTTGAATAGTGAAGTGTTTATAGTTTCGGAGAAAAAAGGGTGTGACATACGGACAAACAGACAGACAGACAGACTTGACGAATCTATAAGTTATTATTATTATATTTTTAATGACTCTACCACCGGTTCGGAATAAGTAGGATCTTCTAGAAGAGCCGGCAAGAAACTAATACTACTAGCTTGGCTCTACTTGAGATCTGATATCTTTTTCACAGGGCTAGCGTTATGTGGTTGTTTTGGCAAAATGTACATGAAATGTTTTTGGTGGGATATGTATTTATTTAAAATTTAATTATAGACTGTCAACAGTGGCGTACACAGGAATTATGAGTAGGGTATGCAAAGTGAGTCACACTAATCGCAAGAACAATAAATAATTTACATTTTTGTCAAAATAAGTGCTGCTGATGACAACAGATCGCCTATGGTTTCAAATCTGTAAAGGTGAATAAGTGGCAATCATTTAATATATTGGCGACTTTCCGGGTTGTCTGGACGCACAGGGTGTATGCACTGCTTATTTGCATATATGGAGTGCATGCCACTGCCTGTCAATGATATTCTGTATATATAAAGGTAGATATGCCACCCATGCCTCAACCAAAGAGAATACAGTTGCAGGCTTTTTATTTGAATAAATGTTCGCTCATTCGTAATATGTGTATGTGTGCTGTCGCCGCATTCGGAGCACTTTTTTAGTTGTTTTGTGAGCATATCACGAATCTATACTTTTTACATCATCGCTGCCTGTCAATAAGTAAAGCTCTCCCCGTCGGTTTAACAGTCAATACGGCGCATGATTAATCGTTTTGTATGACCGATTATCTTAACAACAATGGTATCAGAGCCGTCTCACGAACGACCTTAATACTCTCTGCCATGCAATTGTTTAGTTGAATAGTAATAACACGTTCTCGAACTCGGAAAAGGGGGGTGCAGCGTACCATAGATTAATCAAATCAAAACTTTTTTAAATTGAAATACAGGTACTTCCACATTCAACCAGAAGTTTTTCTACCGGTGAATAGTTTTTCCACTTTCTACCAGTTCGTAAAAAATATTCCACGTTCAACCGGCAACTAGAAAACTAAGGTACATATGAGTTACTTAGATTAATAAAATATAATAACCACAGCAACATTATTAATGACAAAAAATATTTTTTTTTACATACAATGGGTATTATATAATTCAAAATAATAACACAAAATGTCGTGTTTTTTATGTATACCAAGTTAAAAATTTTATTTTTTTTCTCAAATAATAAAAAGAAAACACTGATACAGTCATATCCACGCCTTCACAAAACGTTATGGTATCCTCTAGGCACAACGTAAATAACGACATTTTTTTTTTTACCGATGGTTCCACAACTTCTCCTGACAAATGGTAAACGCCTTTCAACCTTCTTATATAGGCACTTAGAACTGTCTAAGCTCCCATGCGCCACTAATCCCGACACATTCCTACGACCACTGTGTACGAGAAAAATTCCGATGGAAGCATATAATGAGTTGATCAATTTTATTGAAACGTAACAATCCTAAAAATTTAGCAATATTTACGAAAAAGTTCTGCGATGATTCATATTACTCTTTTATCTTATTAAATGAATTGGACGATAAGTGCACTCACCCGGTGGTAAGTGATACGCCTGACCGTGTCAGATTGTTGAAGATAATTAATAAAAGTAGGTAGTCATTATCCTCCGACATCACTGCCCTGCTTCCGAGACGATAGATGCGATGTTTTATACCCAGTAATTTTATTAGCTACAGTGCCCTCATCCCGAAACACAGAAGTACAAAACACACTCCTATTCCACGGGACGATATCTGGCACTGCGGCGGTACCTACCCAGGCGGGTGGTTACCGGGAAGTACAAGAATTTATGTGCATAAACATGCTGTCAGTATTAGTGTAGGTGTTTTCTGAGTATGATAATTTCCTATTTACAAAATATGTTTATCCGGTGTTTAGTCATATTACAGTTAAATACTTAGTTTGGGACTAGATGGCGCTGTGTGAATGTCAGTAGATATTTATTTGTTTTGACTTCTGCTGTTGGCCGCAGATGGCCTTTACACATTCTAACCCGCAAGTACCCTTGTAAAATTAAAGACAGCCAACATGGTCGCGGTCGCCATTTGCAAATGTCAGCGCGTTCTCAGGTGCGGAGGTCGCGGGTCGCATGCGCATCGCTACTGATGCGCATGCGCAATACTTCTTTTACCGTGTAGGTTAGTGTATTTTTGGGTAATAATTAGCTAGTTAAAAAAAATGATATCACATGATAAAAAATATTTTTATCTTATTGAAATCGCAGTTCTTAACGTTAATAATCCTTCTTGTACTCGTAATGAAAAGCTAAGTAGATATCAGATCTCGCCAAAGTTATTATAGTACAAACAACAATGGTACTACAATGATACCGCAAGAACGGTCCCAATAATCATTTCATCGATAGGAATAATATCAAAAACTCTAAACGATAGTTTCCAAACATTACAAAACATATTTGTCCTTTATTTTGCTACAGACGGCAGTTATTCTGAATCTGCGAAATAGTAAGAAATTTCCTTCATTAGAATATATTACACATAACAACTAGTCATCATTACATCATTACAGCCCAATTAAGTCCACTGCTGAACGAAGGCCTCCCTTAATGATTTCCACGCGGACCGATCCCTTGCAGTTGACATCCATCTGCTACCCGCCACCTTAACCAGATCATCCGTCCATCTGGTTGGGGGTCGGCCTACGCTTGCTTTCCGTTACGTGGACGCCACTCGAGAACCTTTCCGCCCATCGGCCATCGGTTCTACGCACTATATGCCCTGCCCACTGCCACTTCAACTTGCTAATCCTCTGGGCTATGTCGGTCACCCTAGTTCTCCTACGGATATCATCGTTTCGGATTTTCGCGTAGGGAGACACCTAACATAGCCCTCTCCATAGCACGCTGAGCAACCTTGAGTCTATTAAGAGGCCTTAGTGAGCGACCACGTTTCGCTTCCGTATGTCATAACTGGCAACACACACTGGTCAACAGACCTTCGTCTTGAGACACTGAGGTATTTTGGACGAAAAGATCTGCCTTAACTTCCCGAACGCTGCCCATCCTATTGGATTCGACGAGAAACCTCCTTCTCGAAGTTGGACCTACCCATTTGGACTACCTGTCCCAGGTACACATATTCGTCAACAACTTCGAGGACAGAACTTCCAACTGATATCGTATAGGTGCGACATGGGCATTAGACATGACTTTCGTCTTGTCCATGTTCATTTAAGACCCACCTGTTGAGAAGCTCCGTCTAGGGTTCGAGCATAGTGCTTAAATCCTCATGGATTCTGCCATGACTACTATATCATCGGCAAATCGAAGATGAGTGATGTACTCGCCATTCACGTTGATGCAAGTCCTTTCCAATCGAGCAGCTTAAACATATCTTCCAACGCAACTGTGAACAGTTTCGGAGATATATACGTCTCCCTGTCTCACTCCTCGGTGCAATTGGATAGGTTGTGTAGCTCTTCATGTACACGGACTGACATAGTAGCGTCAACGTCAACGTCAACAACTAGTCATATAAGCTAAATATTTTGCTTTGGCCCCAAGCCTTTGAGTTGGTTAGTTTCCCAAAAAATGGAACTATAGAAAAGGGGTAACCACAATTATATTAAAAACTACCATCACACAGGATGCTTTTGTGCAGATAAATAAAAAATAATATAAGCTTACATCATTGCTGTTAATTTCTAGAATTTCTACAGCATTTGACACACAATCCTCGATGACATCTGGTATAAAACATTACAACCTGAACCTCTACGTATACCATGGCTTGATAGCTGATCTTTAAAGAGACTGAAATTGTTCCAACGAGGAAGTTCACATTTTTATTGGGCATATCAACAGAATGTACCACTCTACAATATATATAAATACACTTTGTAAAACCTATATTCTGTGCAAATAAATAATCTTATCTTAACATCTCCCTTATGTGAAGTATATGGACAAATTGATGATGTATTCCATGTATTGATGGAGTGTGTCCGGACCGCACAGCTGAGGGAGCGAACAGTGGCTTCAAAATTGCACGATTGGCAATTGTTACAGCGCTCTAGCAGCCTTTGTTCCAGAAACTAGGACACTGTATAAAATGTTAACCCCTTGATTTGTAATATTATACAATTGTTTGTAATTTTATTCATTTGTAGCCATAACGGAGCGACATAGTCACAATTGACTAAACTAAATAAAGAAAGATAACCCTCGATGAAGTTTCCAGTCATGGTTCAAATTCCATATCCCTACTCCTGAAACCTGAGCTGGATTAACGCGATTAATTCACAGTGATACGTTTTCACTTATCCCCTAAGTAATAATTCGCCGGCTTTGGATTAAGTTACTTATATCCGAAACCTTAAATAAATAAATATCAACTGACATTCACACAGCGCCATCTAGCCCCATATTAAGCGAAAGCTTGTAGTTAGAGTAGTTAATACCTGATAAACATTGTGCTTTACATTTGATTACATAGAAACACCAGACCATTACAAACAACATGTTCATGCACACAAATGTTTGTAACGCCTGGGGATCGAACCCTTGGTGTAGTTGCCGACGTCTCGACCATTACACTATATGGGTTGTCACTGTCTCTCTTTCACTTGGAATGTTTTTCAAAATCTATTGTACAGGTCCGATCCGTAAGTAAGAAGTTTAAGAAAAAAAGTCTGGGGGGATTTACAATGAAAAATTTTGCGTTTCAGTATGAGGAACCCCAAAATATTTTATATTTTTTCAAGTTTCTTGTAAACCTAATAGCGGTTTACAGAATACATTTACTGAGAAGTTTGAATAGTGTAGCGTTTATAGTTTCGGAGTAAACAGGGTGTGACATACGGACGGGCAGACAGACACACAGACTTGACGAATCTATAAGGGTTCCGTTTTTGCCATTTGGCTACGGAACCCTAAAAAGCATATATACAGTCGCAACAAACATGGATGGCGATAACCATGAATTTTTCTTATACAGCCAACGGATTGTTCGTCCCAAACTACACAAACCATAACGCCTGTTATTTCTAGAACGGCAATAATAACTGCTGCGTCTCTTGATCTTTATTCATCACAGGCGCTTAAAAGTCTTGAGTTTCTGTAAGAATAGTTTAATATCAAATGGCATACAACTTTAAAGTACCAAATGAACCTTCGACAAACTATTCAAAATGTCAAGGCTTGCTGAAATTTTAATGGACAAAGTAAAAGAAAACCATACAAATAAGTATTAAAAACGATAACCGAAATATTTTCTCTCTATCTCACACACCTACTACACCTATATTGCTGGACATATTTTCCAATTTTGTGACAGAAAATCCACTTCTTCCCTCATCCGACCAATTCATTCTTACGTTCCGATCACGGTGTTACATCGCCTTAAATAGTATATATTTAATCTGTGGTTCCGATATACCTATTGTTTTTTTACTAAAGACAACATCGATCCTCATTTTAATAATTACAGTTACTATTCGAATAACCGTTTCCATGTGGCCATTGTCTAATGGAAGTACGGTGTCGTAAACTTTTTCAATCTATTTGCTAATTTAGCTATTCAGCCGTGAATTATAAAGTTAGAATGCGTATACACTGTGCCACTGGAGCGTGCATTATAAAAAAATGCGGATGGGTGTAACGGAACGTAGTTTTACATAGGTACATACATTTGTTTTATACTATCACGACTCAAAAAGGTTTGAGAGTGGAGACTTCGACGTGGTATGCGATAGTTCAGGACTTCTTTCAGCTACATGGACTGATGACATAGTAGGATACTGGGTAGTTGCTGTATGGTCAAAACGGAGAATCAGTCCGTGTGGCGTACTTCAGACAAGGCTTATGTCCAGCAATGGACTGCTATAAGCAAAGATGATAACCACGAAAATATCTTCGATGAGATTACTATTATTTCCTTTTTTATATGTAACCACTTGTACAGGACGATCAAGACGCTCACCTGATGTTAAATGATACGCCTGACCATGACGGAGCGGCTTTGATGGAGACCAACAGCTGATAGATATTTATCATTCATCATCACCATCAACGCCGCACTGCGCCAGACACCCGAGACAACAGATGTTAGGTCTCTTACACAGACATCCGAATATACAATTAGACTGGACAAGCCGCCAAGTTTATAGGCAGTCCCAGTGTCGCAATTACTTTTCGGTTCTTACCTGTGAAAAGTTATTATATTTCTTGGTAAATTTACTGATTCATTGCGATGATGGCATGTTACAATTGTAACAGGATGGCATTTTGGGAAAAAAACGGTAATTTCTTCTAATATTCGTGCGTCTTGACTCGTCTCATAGAGCGTAAACTGGCAGCTAGTGTATGCTCGGCTTGCCCCATCTCCTGTGTTGGGAAATCTGTGGTCTCTTATACCCGGTAATTTAACTAGCTACGAAGTGCGAAACACTTCTTTTTCACGGGACGACATCTGGCACTGCGGTGATACCTACTCATATGAGTATTGCTGTCGCCACCGCAAAGTAAAAGTCTTGGTTAATGTCCTAAGCAGACCAGTCCAGGAAAAATCACCAGAATCTCCGAAATGACAGATATACTACTAGGTGGTAGACTCGATACTGAGTCGTCTAGGTAGGTACCACCGCAGTGCCAGATATCGTCCCGTGAAACAGGAGTGTTATGCACTTTTGTGTTTCGGGATGAGGGCATTGTAGCTAGTGAAATTACCGTGTATAAGAGACCTAACATCTGTTGTCTTGGGTGACGGGCGCAGTGCGGCATTGATGGAGGATGATAACTGTCTATCAGTTGTTGGTCTCCTTTAATGCGGCTCTGTCATGGTCTAGCGTATCACTTACCATCAGGTGAGCGTCCAGACCGTCCTGTACACTTATAACATAAAAAAAAAATCCGTGCTTCGGAGGGACGTTCAACCGTCAGTCCCGGCTTCTATCGTAGGATAGTAGTTACCAATCACCAATCCGCATTGAAAGAAAGAAATGAAAGAAAGAAAGCAACAAGGTACTAAAGAAATGTGCATGGAGACAAGATAGTATATATTATGTGTATAGGTATTTTGTATTTGCAACTGCATTATACAGTATGATTGCGGGCGGTACCTGCGCTTCCGCGTACCTTCGCATCCTCTTAAGGGGCAAACACCTTTTCATGTAATAAATTGTCTTTGGTTTAGATTTAAAAACATTTCATTATTAATAAATTTAAAAAATCATTTACTATGAGATTTATCTTTTTATGACATGGTTATTTTTTCACACTCTTTAATAATAATAAATTTAAAATCTATTGCGATCAATTAATTAAAAGAAAATATAAATTAATTATACGATAATGGTTTTAATGTGCTTCATCGAATAGTATAGTATTTTCACCGTAGTCAGTGCAGGGTTAATGTCAATGCAGGGAGTTTAAAGTGCAGAAGTTTGGATTTTCTTAAATTACATACGTTATCTTATTTTTCTCTTTTTAACGCAGAATCTTATCAGACAGTCCGCTGATGCTAAGTAGATGCTGTCACCAGTATACCGTAATTTTTCAAATAAGGCTCACATTGTCAAAGTAAAAACATTTTTCAACTGTAAATGAAGCTAACACCGGTTTGGATAAACTTTAACTCAAAATAATACTGCAAATAACTTGGTAACGGCCTTTTTTCAATGAATACATTCGTAAAGTTTACATAAGTATATGTTACTTAAATGTTTTTCTTTCTTTCTTTCTTTCAATAAGATACAAATGTACAAACAGATCCATCACAGAACAATAACAAGTAATTACAAGCATATTCGTCAGTACAAGTATAATATATAACTCTTATATAATATAATATAAGTATCTGTGAGTAAGATGTATATTATATTTGCTAGCATAGCAAATTTGTTAGGTTAAAGTATTTCGTTATCAAGCGGTCATTTCAATTACAGCCCCATTTTTTGACTGGAACTCGGACTTATCAAGGTGTGCTCAAGAATCCGATAAAAAACAATGTTACTTAATAGTATAGTATTTGTTTTGATATAATAAAATTTCTGTACAATGTCTGTTGACTTGTAGAAGGAATATCACATAAACGCTCAAACATTTAATAAGGTCAACAGGCTTACCAGTATTTATAAAAAGTATTTCAAACGTAATTTCAGTAACTGTCTTCCCCTTAAAAGCTAAACCGCTGTCCATGCGCGTGCGCATTCCGCGCTCCACAAACGCATTCTCTCGCGATCGCGCGCGTAGCAGACGTCTCAGTGAAAGTGTTGTGTTACGGTGTTTGTGTGAAATGTGCGTATATTTTAATTAGTGCCTTATTGGATTTATTAATGAAGACCTTCCAAGGAATTGAGGTGAACCCGTTGATTTTTTTTAGTTAAAAAAGCTAATATTTTGCCATAATTTAATTATCATTATGATAAACGATTTTATGTGTTTAGGTTTCGCGGTTTATGTTAGACTGACACATTTTAAGGCTTTACATAAGTACATAAATGATACATGCTTTAATATTTAAAAAGTTATAACCAACTGATCCTGCATAAAGAAATCAAAGTAGTTATTTCAACGTTAATATTATACAAATGAAAGTTATGACACCGTTCACTCGAAAAGTTTAAACAACCTATAAGTAGGTGGGTAACTTGCATCAAACTTAACCGTGACTCGTGGATACATATATTTTCGGAAATTCGAAAATACATTAGTACGAGTCGAGATTTGACCCCAGCCCTCCGGTAGGAGGAAGGCGACAGTTCACACCACTGAGCCACCGACGCTCTACTATACCTCGATATATATATATATATTATATATATATATATTATTATGTATCTATACATTTTTTAACTTTCCATATATAAAAATGATAAAAGAAAAATATATATAACACCTTTTAAAACTATTAAAGTTCACTTGTTCGGTTTGAAAATGATGTTTTATAGAAGAGAACACAATGTCAATAAAAATCTCGCGTCTGTTATTGACCCCTCAGAAATAAATCAATGAATTTAGGTACTTCCTCCCAATGATATTCCGTATCTTCAATCCACGGACAGCGCTTCCTGACCCTAATTTAAGCAAAACACTTATACGTACACCTACCTATACTCTTGGAATTAAACAACGTGTAGTCATATACGTATATAATACTGATATAAGTACCAACCTTCGTTTTTTTGTAGTCATCGTGACAAGCAAAGCTGAATTGGCAATGGCCATTGCACAAAGTCCGAAGATCCAATGGCCTTGGGCCGAGAGGTTCTCAAATGGAGACCACGTACTTAAGTACCGACAAAGGTGACCTGAAGAAGGTTGCTGTGTCCACTGGATGCAGATCGGTGGGTGTGAAGTTATTGGGGGAGCCTATGTTGAGCAGTGGACGACTGTGACTATGTTTATAATATCCTATCCAGGCAGTACATTATATGTGGCATGAACTGTCTGTTTGTATTGGTTTCTATGTATAATCTGTATGTATTTTAAAAAAACCGTTGTTTAGTACCCATATTACAGGCAAAATGCTTATTTTCGGGCTAGATGGCGCTGTGTGAATATCAGTGGATATTAATTACTTATAGAAAACTCATTAAATTAGTAATTCTATTTTATGTGGCCCCTAGCCCATCTTACTTGTCTTAACTGTCCTTTAATTGAACCAATGACTTGGTCAAGGAAATACTTTATCCCTATTATTACTTATAAAATTGACAATGTGTGATTTGCCTTATCAGAAAATGGCTGTTAACTCCTTAAAATTAAAAATTTACCCTTTTACTTCCGCTGTCGGATATATCCAACAGAAACAGTTGATTTACTGTGTATGGAATCCTGACGGTTAAGGTTAAAGATAGTTTATCCACTGTCTTTTATTCATTACACAACCCAGCGATTCAAATACAAAACAGTGATTGTCTAAATATTTATTATTATATACGATTGTTGTTAATTCTATGAAACGCCAAGACAATGGGAAATAGTCACGATGTGGCCTCTCAAATGTGTTTTAGCGTTCTCTCAACATTTCTCCGCGTCAAATAGCATCGAAGCGACAAATGGAAAGTATGAATTGTATTACCAATAAAACAAACTGTTGATACCTGGCGAGTTGAAAGTACCGCTCGCTTATCTCTGAGGTTGGTGCTAAGGTCCGATGTAGTTAAAAATATGCCTGTGTAAAAGATCGTCCGTGTAGATACGTAAGTCCCATTTTCGCTGAACTAGGCACATAGAGGCAGTGAGCTGGTCACGTATGTCGCAGAACCGATGGCCGCTGGAGCAGACGAGTTCTGGAGCGGAGGATGCGTCTTAGCGTACGCGTACGACGTCTACTACTGGCCATATGTCTCACCCATTTTGCGCCAGATATCCCGGTCCTCCGCTTCCCTCATCCAGCCTCCACCACCTATCGCAAGTCGTCGGTCCATCGTACCGGAGGGCGCCCTATCTACGCTTACCGTGATACCACTTAGATAACCTACTCAACGAAATCACTAACTGCTGTCTAGAACAAATGTGAATCAAAGACCTAAAAATTATACAAACGTTCTAGTATTGACTTACTTACCCCGGAACATCGGCCTGGAACGCACAGTACCATAGGAAACCAATAAACTTTATGGTCAGTAGCCATTTGCACGAGTTTGAAAACTTACATAATTCTATGACAGGTTTTTTATGTAATGCTTCTAGGTAGAGTGCCACCGCAGTGCCAGATATCGTCCCGCGAAATACGAATGTAGGTATCGCACTTTTGTATTTTTAGATTTAGGGCACTGTTAGCTAATGAAATTACCGGGTATATGAGACCTAACAATCGTCATCTCGGGTGACCGGCGCAGGGCGGCGTTGACTTTACCGTGCCTGTTTTTCTTTAAAACTGCTATGTCAGGCGTGTCACTTACCGTCAGGNAAGAAAATTAAATTATTATACGATAATGGTTTTAATGGTGCTTCATCGAATAGTATAGTATTTTCACCGTAGTCAGTGCAGGGTTAATGTCAATGAGGGAGTTTAAGTGCAGAAGTTTGGATTTTCTTAAATTACATACGTTATCTTATTTTTCTCTTTTAACGCAGAATCTTATCAGACAGTCCGCTGATGCTAAGTAGATGCTGTCACCAGTATACCGTAATTTTTCAAATAAGGCTCACATTGTCAAAGTAAAAACATTTTTCAACTGTAAATGAAGCTAACACCGGTTTGGATAAACTTTAACTCAAAATAATACTGCAAATACTTGTAATGACTTTTTTCAATGAATACATTCGTAAAGTTTGCATAAGTATATGCTACTTAAATGATTTTCTTTCTTCTTTCTTTCAAAAGATACAAATGTACAAACAGATCCATCACAGAACAATAACAAGTAATTACAAGCATATTCGTCAGTACAAGTATAATTTATAACTCTTATTATAATATAAGTATCTGTGAGTAAGATGTATATTTGCTAGCATAGCAAATTTGTTAGGTTAAAGTATTTCGTTATCAAGCGGTCATTTCAATTACAGCCCCATTTACTTTGACTGGCGAACTCGGACTTATCAAGGTGTCTCAAGAATCCGAAATAAAACCAAATGTACTTAATAGTATAGTATTTGTTTTGATATAATAAAATTTCTGTACAATGTCTGTTGACTTGTAGAAGGAATATCACATAAACGCTCAAACATTTAATAAGGTCAACAGGCTTACCAGTATTTATAAAAAGTATTTCAAACGTAATTTCAGTAACTGTCTTCCCCTTAAAAGCTAAACCGCTGTCCATGCGCGTGCGCATTCCGCGCTCCAACAAACGCATTCTCTCGCGATCGCCGCGCGTAGCAGACGTCTCAGTGAAAGTGTTGTGTTACGGTGTTTGTGTGAAATGTGCGTATATTTTAATTAGTGCCTTATTGGATTTATTAATGAAGACCTTCCAAGGAATTGAGGTGAAACCCGTTGATTTTTTTTAGTTAAAAAAAGCTAATATTTTGCCATAATTTAATTATCATTATGATAAACGATTTTAGTGTTTAGGTTTCGCGGTTTAAGTTAGACTGACACATTTTAAGGCTTTACATAAATAGATACATGCTTTAATATTTAAAAAGTTATAACCAACTGATCCTCCATAAAGAAATCAAAGTAGTTATTTCAACGTTAATATTATAACAAATGAAAGTTATGACACCGTTCACTCGAGAAAAGTTTAAACAACCTATAAGTAGGTGGGTAACTTGCATCAAACTTAACCGTGACTCGTCGGATACATATATTTTCAGAAATTCGAAAATACATTAGTACGAGTCGAGATTTGAACCCCAGCCCTCCGGTAGGAGGAAGGCGACAGTCCACACCACTGAGCCACCGACGCTCTACTATACACTCGAATATATATATATGTATATATATATATATATATATATATATATAATTTTTCTAACTTTCCATATATAAAAGAAAATATATATAACACCTTTTAAAACTATTAAAGTTCACTTGCTCAGTTTGAAAATGATGTTTTATAGAAGAGAACACAATGTCAATAAAAATCTCGCGTCTGTTATTGACCCCTCAGAAATAAATCAATGAATTTAGGTGCTTCATCCCAATGATATTCCGTATCTTAATCCACGGACAGCGCTTCCTGACCCTAAATTAAGCAAAACACTTATACGTACACCTACCTATACTCTTGGAATTAAACAACGTGTAGTCATATACGTATCATCATCATCAGCTCATTAAACGTCCCCACCGAGGGGCACGAGCCTACCCGTATAGGGTGATTAGGCCTTAGTCGTCCACGCGGGCCCAGTGCGGATTGGACGACTTCACACACAACCTTCGAACGTATATACATATACGTATATACTGATATAAGTACCAACCTTCGTTTTTTTGTAGTCATCGTGACAAGCAAAGCTGAATTGGCAATGGCCATTGCACAAAGTCCGAAGATCCAATGGCCATTGGGGCCGAGAGGTTCTCAAATGGAGACCACGTACTTAAGTACCGACAAAGGTGACCTGAAGAAGGTTGCTGATGGCCACTGTATGCAGATAGCTTCCGCCCGATGGGAGTGGAAGTTATTGGGGGAAGCCTATGTTGAGTAGTGGACGACTAGTGACTATGTTTATACAAATAACCATGGGTGTAATTAGTTGAGATGTGGGCTCTTACGCCAAGGGTTCCGGATTCTAGCCCCAGGCAGTACATACATTAGTGTGCATGAACATGTTTGTATTGGTTTCTATGTATAATCTGTATGTATTTTAAAAAAACCGTTGTTTAGTACGTATTACAGGCAAAATGCTTATTTTCGGGCTAGATGGCGCTGTGTGAATATTAGTGGATATTAATTACTTATAGAAAACTCATTAAATTAGTAATTCTATTTTATGTGGCCCCTAGCCCATCTTACTTGTCTTAACTGTCCTTAATTGAACCAATGACTTGGTCAAGGAAATACTTTATCCCTATTATTACTTATAAAATTGACAATGTGTGATTTGCCTTATCAGAAAATGGCTGTTAACTCCTTAAAATTAAAAATTTACCCTTTTACTTCCGCTGTCGGATATATCCAACAGAAACAGTTGATTTACTGTGTATGGAATCCTGACGGTTAAGGTTAAAGATAGTTTATCCACTGTCTTTTATTCATTACACAACCCAGCGATTCAAATACAAAACAGTGATTGTCTAAATATTTATTATTATATACGATTGTTGTTAATTCTATGAAACGCCAAGACAATGGGAAATAGTCACGATGTGGCCTCTCAAATGTGTTTTAGCGTTCTCTCAACATTTCTCCGCGTCAAATAGCATCGAAGCGACAAATGGAAAGTATGAATTGTATTACCAATAAAACAAACTGTTGATACCTGGCGAGTTGAAAGTACCGCTCGCTTATCTCTGAGGTTGGTGCTAAGGTCCGATGTAGTTAAAAATATGCCTGTGTAAAAGATCGTCCGTGTAGATACGTAAGTCCCATTTTCGCTTAACTAGGCACATAGAGGCAGTGAGCTGGTCACGTATGTCGCAAAACCGATGGCCGCTGGAGCGGAGGACGCGTCTTAGCGTACGCGTACGACGTCTACTACTGGCCATATGTCTCACCCATTTTGCGCCAGATATCCCGGTCCTCCGCTTCCCTCATCCAGCCTCCACCACCTATCGCAAGTCGTCGGTCCATCGTACCGGAGGGCGCCCTATCTACGCTTACCGTGATACCACTTAGATAACCTACTCAACGAAATCACTAACTGCTGTCTAGAACAAATGTGAATCAAAGACCTAAAAATTATACAAACTGTTCTAGTATTGACTTACTTACCCCGGAACATCGGCCTGGAACGCACAGTACCTATAAGGAAACCAATAAACTTTATGGTCAGTAGCCATTTGCACGAGTTGAAAACTTACATAAATTCTATGACAGGTTTTTTATGTAATGCTTCTAGGTAGGTGCCACCGCAGTGCCAGATATCGTCCCGCGAAATACGAATGTAGGTATCGCACTTTTGTATTTTAGATTTAGGGCACTGTAGCTAATGAAATTACCGGGTATATGAGACCTAACAATCGTCATCTCGGGTGACGGGCGCAGGGCGGCGTTGACTTTACCGTGCCTGTTTTTCTTTAAAACTGCTATGGTCAGGCGTGTCACTTACCGTCAGGTAAGCGAACTGACCGTCCCGATAACTCTATAACATGAAAAAGGGGTAATAAGTATTGCATGTTTGGCTCCATATCAGTTAGGCTTATGTCCAACGGTGGACTGCGAATGCGATTGGCTGAAGAGATACTGATATGTGTCGTCTGCCTCCGTAGTTTTTTGGTCCAAGCGGTGAGTAAGGTCCCCTGATGATCAACTACAAACTGTTTCTTATAATTTTCTTATCCTCATTGGTTTTGCTTTATACATATCTGACTTATCGACAATGGATTTATGAAGTCAGTTCATTTGAAAAAGACGGGAAAAAAACAGTTCGTAAACCCGTAAAGAAAGAGTATAGGGTTAAATTGAAACAGCTTGTTCAACTTTCCTTACCTTGCTATCATTGCTTCATCTACAAACATTTTAATGAATAAAAAAAATGTTTAATTAATTTAATTATTTACTGTAACTTTGTACTTCTAGCATTTATATTAAGACTATACATGTATCGAGAAAAAAGGCTTTTTGGAAGCTTAAACCTATTTCATCGTACTTATTGAGTAAGATGACAGTTTGATACAATGTTAATGATTATTAACACTTTATATTCGTCTCCAACTTTATAGCAACGTCTAATTAAAAAGGTATTGAATTAAAAATGTTTCTTCAGACCACTGTGGCAAATAAAATTTGTTTAACCAATTTTTATTCGAATTTTGATTGGACTTATATCCGTAAAAGCAGACAAGTACATAACTTAAATTTAAATTTTTACAATAGGAAATAGGAATAGAAAATTTAATCCGAACGTACGAGTATATTGTGTTGTGAAGAATGGATATAAGAATTCATGATGAATTTTCATGGTCAGGAATCATTAGAAGAAAGAAGAAAGAAAAAAATCTTTTTCAAATAATCTGTTACAGATACTTTTGAATCGTCAATTGTTATTATTATCATATTTTTTGTGACTACCACCGGTTCGGAATAAGTAGGATCTTCGAGAAGAGCCGGCAAGAAACTCGAGTTACTCTTTTAATCTTTTTATATCAGTGGTTACAGTTTTGTCATTTACCTACAAATAGCTTTACAATAATTTATTACAAAGATTTTGTAACTGGAACACTAAGTGCAAGACCACACATCTTTATCCGATAAATATTCTTCTATTGTATAGTAACCTTTTTTCATGAGGGTTTTTTTAATCTTTAATTTAAACTGGTGAAAAGGCAATTCGGCAAGATTTTGTGGTATTTTATTAAAGAATGTTATGCCTCTTCCAACAAATGATTTTCCTACTTTACTTAGTCTAAGATTTGGGACAGCAAGTTTGTTTTTGCCTAGTATTAAAGTTATGTACGTCACAATTTTTTTCAAACAAATGAAGATTTTTGTGGACATAAACTAGATTATGGTAAATGTATTGAGACGCTACTGTTAAAATATCGATTTTTTTAAATACTTCCCGAAGTGAATCACGTGGTCTAAGGTTATAAATGGCTCGGATGGCTCTTTTTTGAAGTACAAATATAGTGTTAATATCAGCAGCTGAGCCCCACAACAGAAGACCATATGACATTATACTATGAAAATAACTAAAATAAACCAATCTTGCTGTATCAATATCGGTTAAGAGCCTTATTTTCCTAACTGCATACGCTGCTGAGCTAAGTCTACCTGCCAAAGCTTCAATATGAGGTCCCCACTGGAGTTTTGAATCTATAGTAATTCCTAGAAATACTGTACTATCAACAATTTTTAAGCATTCGTCATTCAAATTAATACTGGTGATGACCTGCCTCACATTAGGTAATGAGAATTTTATACAATTAGTTTTTTTAGTGTTAAGCAATAAATTATTAACTGTAAACCAATGCATTACTTGTGAGATAGCACCATTTACATCGTCAAATGTTTCTTTTTTCTATTAACGTTAAAAAGCAATGATGTATCATCTGCAAATAGTACTATGTCAGAAAGTTTATGACAATGGTAAGGAAGGTCATTTATGTATAAAAGAAACAGTAAAGGACCCAATATAGAACCCTGAGGCACGCCCATGCGTAGTGATAAATCTTTAAATTCTTCAATAATTACAATTTTGTTTCACCAACAATAGCAATCCACATGTCCGAACGCCGTGACAGAAAATAATAAATTACTTAAATATCGTTGACTAGAAAAGCGGGACTTACACCGCATAAACAAGATGGCCGCAAATAGCGTGACATTATTCAATTAAAATAACTTGTTTAATGATCTTAATATTTTTAATTACAATGTTTGTGATATTTAATAATTGTGTATGACACATAGTCTACCTACATTTTGCTTCAACAGCGGCTTAACGAGCCTTTCATACAAACTTATGGGTGTCAAAAGTATTTACGCTTATGGACATTATCTATAGCCCTTTCGATATAATAGCGATCGGGAAATGCTTTTACCCAATTATCGATAGACTATCGAGTGGCAACACTAGTTTAGTCCCTTCTTTTTAGCACCTATGGGAAGAGTCAAAGATGACCTGAGGAAGGCTGCTGTTGGATGCAGATAGTTTTCGACCGTTTGGAGTGGAAGTTATTGGGGGAGGCCTATGTTCAGCAGTGGACATCATGTGGCTGATATGATGATGATGATGGGAAGAGTCGGAATATATATTGTTGTTTATTTCCACCTATTTGTCTTATAGGCTTGCAATTTTATTGCAACAAAAAGTTGTGCTATTCATTGTAAAGAAACGGCTTATTACTTATTGCCTCCATAATCGTATATCATCCAGTGCAGTGGATGTTTTACCGCACATTCCTAAGCAAGTGTTATACTGTAACTATTTTACGTTACAATATTCAAAACAATTGAGGGTTGTTTTTTATTCATATAATGTATTAAATGTTGATTATTGAATTATTCAATAATTCCTTTATTATTATTTAAAAAATATAGAATTATAGTAGGTGATAAACGAAGTAATTGGTAATGTTAAGAAAAAACAACACTGTATCACCACGTTTTTCGGGAGTGTAGAGAAATAGGTCGATTTTTGTTTACCCTTAATTTTAAGTTAAATTAAAAAGTTTGAGAACTTAGAAAGCTTATTTTAACTGAAGAAATTACTAAAAATTAGTTTTATTAATGTTACAACAAATTAGGGATTATATATCTACCAAAATCCTTCATCCACAAATAACCCGTCCAAAATAAACATTTAATATTGTACATCAGAAAAATAGAGGAGATCTTTGTCAGCAGTGGACTGCGATAGGTTGAAGAGAAAGAAAATATAATAAAGTTGTGTTTATATAACATTAAAACTGGTTTTTTGTATTATAACATAATAATTGTTATAAAATGTATAATATACCTAGATCCAATTTACCGTTCAGTTTATTGACTTGATGTTTAATTTTTGATCAAAATGTCGATATCCGGAGGTCGGATATCGACTTTACTTACGAACATCCCTAGAAATATAAAAAAAGATAATATGTCATTCTATGTAAGCCCGCCAAATAGTTTAGTTTTTAAAACTGTTTTTTTTTTCTTTATGGCTTAGCCCCAGTGTGCAATGAGGCTTGCATAACTTTGTCACTGGCCAGTCGCGTGTCACCGGACGGCGGGTTTCCTGTCAATACAAGTATGGGCTCCTCTTAACGTCAGAACAGGCAAAACCACAGAGCTACCCAAGCGTGTCATGACATATTTCGTCACGTGATACAATCTCCCTATTATTTTACTATCTTTCATTTAATAATAGGTAAAAGTGCTTATTACTATTAACTTACACGAATTACAAAACGAATAAATAATTGTTTTTAATGTACCTATTTATAATCATAGTGCTTAAATTCAAAGAGTTGTTATTGAGTTTCGTGCAGAGGTCTTTTCAGTAGAATGAACTCTCCAAACCGATGAGGTAGATTCAGACTGATAGTTTTTAACTCCTTTTTTTTTGATTTTATTACTTTAAAGTGTCATTTAACCCTTTGACTGCCAATGACGCCTTAAAGCGCCAGACAATATAGATTTTCTATTGTGTCTGGATTCCCGGCGTTCAATGGGTTAAAGACATATGGTCGAAGACCCGCTGGTAATAATTATTCCCGCAACATAGATTCTGTTTTTTTTTAGTTTGTACAAAATGTTTCCGTGAAACAAGTACAAGAAACTGGGACGTTGTTTCTATTTGTACCGGATTATACTTTCGTATAATATTTGCTATAATCTATCGCAGTTCAGACGTTAAGTGTAGAAGAGCCATCTTCGGCACGACTGACTCGACCTTCCACAGCCACAAACACCAGCGTAATAATCCGCGCATTGTTTCATCTAGTTTTTGAATGTTTCTTCCTTTCGCGTCTGTGTAATATTTTTTCCTGTTTCATTAAAAAGCTCATTATAATCCCCACGAGCCTACCCATAAGGGAGCGTTCAAGTATTACGTAACGCAATTTTTCTCGTAAAACGTTACGATGCGTTACACGGCGGGAGGGGGTCCTTCTTACAACACGTTACGTAACATTATTTCTTTTTTATATAAAAAATAGGGAAATAAAACTCCCAAATTGCAACCCTTTTCGTTAACGTTTTACGGGGAATCTCTCGATTGTTAAAATAAATTAATAAATAAAAGGTTAAAATAAATATGTTTTTTATTTGAAGAATTTATTAGCAAAAGCTAAAATACTTAGGAGAATGAAGGAGAAAAACAATTGTGTTTTGTAAAGCCAAAAATTTAAAAAAATAAACAAAATACGCAGGTGTTGCGAATTAAAAATCTCTTGTTTTATTATAAGGCAATTAAAACTATACGAAGGATAAAACTATAACAACTTTTTGCGACTTCAGGGTAAAATGATGACTTGAGTGTTACGTAACCTTTAGAGAGGGGGGTGGGGGGGGGTACAGAAAAACGTTACGGAGCGTTACAGTGGGGGGGGGGGGGTCAAAATCTTCAAAAATTGCGTTACGTAATACTTGAACGCTCCCTAATGGGTGATTAGACTTTGTTGTCCACACGGGCCCAATGCGGATTTGCCAACTGCACGCGCAACCTATGAATCAAGATATCCGAATACAATTGAATCTCTTCGCAGGCGTGCGCAGGTTCCTCGATGATTTTCTTCACTGTAAGAGCGTCGGACAACGTACATATAATTTTGAAAATTCGTAGTCATTGATACGTGGCGAGATTTGAACCTGCACCCTCTGGCAACAGTCCACACCAATGAGCCACCGAGGCTCAATCCAGTCCGATAATTAAAAGAACTAACTCATTTTGCGACAAAAATACCGATGCTTCATTGTTGTGCACGACCTTATATTCTAATCAATTCATAGTTAAAAAGTATTAGGTGTTTTTTATTGAAAGTGTTTTTTTAAACCAGTATTTCCTCAATTCATATTTATGGCAAACATATAACATTAGTTTGTGAAAACAATAATTTCAGATCATCCTGGACCCTATAAGCAATTGAAAGAGATCTCCCTTATTGAATAAAAACAATATTTTGGTATGTACAATTGTTACAATCTTTATTACAGTGTCACGAGATCAATGTAGCTGCAGCTTTACTCATGTAACACCAATAAAATACCATGTGACTTGCAAATAAAAGCCCAAATTTTCATACCGATCGTATCCATGCATCCCCCAGTCCCGTTCATCGCTCCGTGTTGCATAACATTACCATCCGCTGCAATCCATACAAACCAGATCCGCGATCGACTAATTAGCGGGCTATACTAGATTTTTATTACTTAATATGCATTGTAATTGCGATACTGGCGATTCTCCGATGTGTTGGTAAAATCAGCGTCATCCTCGTAAACCCGTAACTCCTGTCGCCAGTGACTTCGTTCATCATCAGCTCATTAAACGTCCCCAACAAGGAGCACGAGCCTGCCCGTATAGGGTGTATATGCCTTAGTCGTCCACGCGGACCCAGTGCGGATTGAACACAAGAAATCTTAATAATATACATATGAGGATTATATTAAAGTGATCACCTATAAGATTTCACTTGTCGTCTCATCTCTCTTCATCTTTATCATCGAGACACAAAAATACCGTAATCGTAACTGCAGTGTCGATAAGAATAGATAGGGTTGTCCACACACACATTCTTAAGTTATAAAACTCTATTTAATTTTTTACTCTGTAGAACCTTAAAAAATCCTTAGGGCAAAATATTTTTTGTATCTATGTTTGTCAGTGAGTGTGTCACAAATAAAATACGAGACTAATTTTTAAAGAAATCTTCAAAAGCTATAGTTATTTTAAGATCTACATCAAACGTATCGCCATATTAACTTGACTTATGTATAAGACAATGTAATATATTAAAATTATTTATTTATCAAAAAATGCAAAAAAAAATCAATATTCTCGAGAGAGGAACTTAATAATTAGCCGCGAAATACCTAAAAATATCAAACAATCACACTCATCACTCAGATCACTTTAGCTGATAAAGCTTATAATATTACGGATACGAGATAACAGATACATACTAGATATGGAGATAAAATTAAGAGAGGAACACAAACCGTTAATTGTGACGTCGCCAAACCAAATGGCTTAAACTACTTATTAGTTACTAAACACGTCCCACGACACCATAAACCGAGCGCAAATACTGACTCTTAGAAGCATTAAGATTTGCTTTGTGAGACTGTGGCAATCAACAGGATACAGCGGCAGACTGATAGCAACTACTACATCAATATTCATCATCATCATCATTACAGCCCAATTATGTCCACTGCTGAACGAAGGCCTCCCCTAATGATTTCCACGCGGACCGATCCCTTGCAGTTGACATCCATCTGCTACCCGCCAACTTAACCAGATCATCCGTCCATCTGGTTGGGGGTCGGCCTCAACATCAACATCAATATTAAAAAGTGTTAATTCAATTATTGTACATTGTATCGTCCTTGTATGTAATTGTGAAACTTTGTGGTGAAATAAATGTTTTTTCTTTCAATTTAGGTCCTTAAAGAACACTTAACTAAACAATATATATCGAAAGAATACCGTGGCCAACCCTAACTTCGATGAAAACCAATCGTTGTAACAGCTAAACTTAAAAGCAACCGTTTTGAACCGGTTCCCATGTGGACCAGCATCGAGGAATGCGCACCTTCCTCCACCTAAAATTGGGTCAACGGTTACAGGTTCCGAATATATTGGTTAAGAACACAATTTTACTTTTGAGTTTGGTATTGGTCGCTCATGTTATTATTATTTCTTGTATTTCGTGTCAAAATGTGGATATTCTTTAGTATTAAAAGTAGTAGTATAAAGAAGATAAATCAATATCTGTTTAAACTTGTTTATTATTAAAATCAGTTTACGTTATATATCTACGTTGCGGGAAAAAGCCTTTTTTTAAAAGAATAGTGGGCAAACGAGCTGGCAGATCACCCGATTGAAAGGGAATACTGCCGCCCATGGAAATTTGCAGCACCAAAGGAGGTATAAGATGCGTTGCCGGCCTTTTAATAATGAGTACGCTCTTTTCTTGAAGGTCTGTAGGTATCTGTCCGAAAATACCGCATACGGTAACTCATTCCACAATTTTGTGGCTGTGTTTTATATTAGTTTTTTATTTAGTTTAAATTTAAATCAATTAAAATATATTGACAATGGCGTCACAAGATATATTTGATAATTGTTATAAGTTGCAGCAGAACAGTAGGCATCTTTATTACATTAATTGTAAATGAAACTTTGTTCAAATATGTAGATTAGTTGGCCCAGGTAAATTTATTCCTGCACAACCTCGAAAAAAGACACCATCGACGCATATCCGTTGTGGCATGTCAAGTTCAATAAACATGACATGTTCCTGATCAATTAAAAATTACCCTTAAAGTGTTTTCAACTCGCGTTAACACTGGAGTCAGCCAGTTAGAAAACAAAAATCCTTACAATTTTATAAACGTATTTCTAAATTTATCGAACATCGCGAATTCTAAGAAAGTCAGTACCAACAAAATACTTTTTATAAAACTGCGTAAACTAGAAGCCCATAAGAATTAGAATCTAGTACATCACATCTCATCTTGAGCATCGGTGGCTCAATGGTGTGGACTGTCGCCTTCTTACCGGGCAGTGCCGGATTAAGACTACTCGGGGCCCTAAGCAATCCACACTTGTGGGCCCCCTGTCAGTATGTCAACAGGAATTAGTAGCATAGCGCAGTAGTTGACAACATAGGTAATGATTTTTCACTTTGTGAGTGTTAGTTTTGTCAGTTAGGTTAGGACATTGCAGGCTATATCACCTGTTTCTCCTAAAAGAAAGACGATTCCGTGCTTCGAAGGGCACGTTTAGCCGTCGGTCCCGGCCGCCTTCGAATTGTCGTTAATCAAAAACCGCGTCAAAGGCCGTGAAGCGGTTTCAAAACTCTGAAACAGAGACTTGTGTGGGGTCAGTCCACTCGCTAAGAAAAAGAACAAGAATTTGTCTTTAAAAAAACCTACACGATTAAAAAAAAACAAGAGTAACATACTCGAATCCGCGCACTGCGAAAAAAACGCAAGTCGATTTTGCATGAAATTATTTTTCACCGAACATAATCGCAGTACGCGCATAGGTTACTATTGAAAAACATTAGTATTTTTGTAAAATAAGATGAAAATATATTAAATGTACCTTGGAAGTGGGTGCCTAGGTGCCACAAAAACAAAAACTAAAGTACCTATATTTAATTATTTACAAAAAAAAATGCGCCTTGCGGCTTTTTCGGGCATTCACTGATGATGATTTCCCAGTAAACCTTCTGTTCATTTTTTTGTGCTTCGTCGGGGGCCCCCTGGACGTGGGGCCCTAAGCTAGTGCTTAATTTGCTTAAGGGTTAATCCAGGACTGCTACCGGGAGAGCTGAGGTTCAAATCCCGACACGTACCAATGTGATTTCGAATTTTCGAAAATATATGTACGTTATCCTGCGCTCATACGGTGAAGAAAAACATCGTGAGGAAACCTTCATGCACGCCTGCGAAGAGATTCGAAGGTTGTGTGTGAAGTCGTCCGCACTGGGCCCGCGTGGACGACTAAGGCCTAATCACCCTATACGGGTAGGCTCGTGCCCCTCGGTGGGGACGTTGTATGAGCTGATGATGATGACATCACATCTCAAATTCAATTGACCAGCTGATAAGTTAAGAATAATAAATCTTCATTATCATATTAACAACAAGATGTCCACTTCGGATCATGCACTTCCACCAATTACTTCCAGCTGTCGTAAGTTATCTGCACTAGTAATAGCTTCCACCTGCTTAAAAATTAGAGTTTAGCAATGATCCGTTGAAATCAGTGTTGCCGTTCGATGGCCTGACTATCAAAAGGCTATCGATAGTTATTTGATAATTGGACAAAAGAAATACTATACTTACTGCGGGATTGGTTCATAAGTTCAAAGTTACTCAACGCTCAATGGAGCAAGCTATGCTTGGAGTCGCTCTTAGGGATAGATCAGAAATGTTTAATCCGTAAAGAAACTAAAGTTACCGACATAGCCCGCCGGATCAGCAAGTTGAAGTGGCAGTGGGCTGGTCACGTATGTCGCAGAACCGATGGCCGTTGGAGCAGACGAGTTCTGGAGTGGAGACCGCGTCTTGGCAAGCGTAGCGTAGGACGCCCTCCTGCCCGATGGACCGACGACTTGCGAAAGGTCGCAGGTGGAAGCTAGATGAGAAAGGCGGAGGACCGGGATGTCTGGCGCAAAATGGGGGAGACCTATGTCCAGCAGTGGACTGCAATAGGTTGAAGAGAGAGAGAATAGCATACTATCGATAGTTAACCTTTTATCAAGAGTATTGCCAAGATCGATAGTCATTTCTATATTGAGCTACGACACTATCGATAGTATTGCAGTGTATCAATACTATTGCGCTAAACTAAACTATTGTTAGTATTATCGATACTTGTTGTAATGTCGAAAGCCAATAGTATCTATACTATCGATAGTTGTTGTAATGTCGAAAGCCAATAGTATCTATACTATCGATAGTTGTTGTAATGTCGAAAGCCAATAGTATCGATACTATCGATAGTCATTTCTATATTGAGCTACGACACTATCGATAGTATTGCAGTGTATCAATACTATTGCGCTAAACTAAGCTACTATTAGTATCGATAGTTGTTGTAATTTCGAATGCCAATAGTATCGATACTATCGATAGCTGGTTATGTTCAATCATGTTGATTGTAACCGCTTACCGCACGCGTTTTATTATCACCTACACATACCTATTTACGCGCATGTGTGCGTACTTAGTTGTATGTCAGTGAGTACTGAGAAATGGAAAGAAAGTTGCTTTTATATATGCGTCTGAGGCGCTTCAATATTGCTTTACGTCATAGATGGGCTTGAATTTTTTTGAGAATCTTATGAATGTTTCTGTTTATAAAATAATGCAGATGTCATGGTTGGAGGTGGTATAAAAATATCACTTGCCACCAGGAGATCGTCTACTCTTTGCCTGTCGAAGGAATAATAACTACTAATACACATTATTAACACTTACGTTTGTAAGAATGTTTAGTTGTATGTGTTTTATTATTTTACGCAAAGCCTTATAAATTTAAAGACATTTTGATAAAACTTAAAGACACTGAACTAAAAAAAAACATGTTCTTTCGATGTAGATACTAAATAGTTACGAGGAGCGGCTTCTAGTCGTAAAAATGGATTTAGGTGATAAGTTTTCCAGAGCACACACACAGTTTGCACTTACTAATATAAGCAGTATGCTTGATTTACAACTTATAAATAAAAAAATATACAGAGTAATTTCTACCAATTCTAAAACTAATGAATCTAACCCGAAAACTGGAAACTAAATTGACACTGCATATCGTACAGTTGCATAATCCGCAACGCCAGCAATTGTACAACGTAGACAATTGTACTATTGTTTGGAACTATTAGAATTAGTTGCGCTTACAAAATCATTAACAGTTTTAAGATACTATACAATTACGGCATAGAGGAGTACCTTCAGAAACCACTTAGCATAAAACAATAAATTCTTATATTATAAAATCGAAGAGTTTCTTTAGACTGTGTGGTGACGGCACATAAAATAAATAATCGCAATTTTTTTTGAGTTTGGCTTGTGTGCATAACGGTAGTCACTGAAAAATTATGCATTTATCCCCTATAACGGTGCTAAAATTTCATCGTCTACGAGTATCTAGATAGAATATTGAGTCAAGCTCTCACTCAACAATTCAATATTTCACTATTTTTATCTTTTATTTATTTGTTCGATTTTAATCTATTTGTTGAAATCTTTTCTGTTCCGATTATAAATAGGTACTGTCATGTATAGATTTTAAAAAGTTCCATAGCCTAAATTTTTAGTAGGACCATTATTTATCTATCACATACTTTGAAAAACCTACCATTCAATTGATTTACAATTCATCGTTTGTTTTTACATAATTTCTACTCTCATTAACTGTTTTTTTTTTAAATTCATTTCAACCAAAATTCTTACTCCATTAAATTCAGCATAAATGGCTCGAATATACTAGACGTCAATTATGCATAGACTTATTTTAATAGTTTAAACTAATCACCGTCTCGCTGCCCAATTAAAATTCATGACAGAAATTAAAAACGTCGACATTGCGTATATAATTTACATACTTTAACACTTATATTAGATCATAGTGAAACTTGTTTATAAGTGAACTAAATAATCACACTCGCACAAGGCTGCGAATTCGCAAAATATTGACATCTTACTAGTTGAGCCATAATAAAAAAATGCCACGAGTTAGGAATTATATTTAATTTGAAAATTTATATTAGTATACGCCATATAAATAAATAAGTGCAAAGTTATTTCTGAATAGATTTGAATTTGAAAAATAGTACTTATAGGCTGATATTGGCTCATTCCAGCCATGAAAGTCCACTGCTGCCTGCTGGACAGAAGTCACCGTCATCATTCCCCACCAGTTGGACTGAAGATACAGCCTGAAGTCATTAAGATTTTCAAGTAATTTGTTATATAAGCGTATATACTAATTTATTGATTTCTTTGTTCCAGGTATGTACACAGAGAGTTTAAGTAACTTAGGTTACATGATCATAGGTTATATGTTTAACTTTAATTTTATTTCACTTACTGTCGTAATTCGTTACAATAATTATCTATACCTGATATAAAAGTTTACATTAAGTAAGAGTGTCGGAGATACAGTGGTGTGGACTGTTCCAATCTGGAGGGTGCATATTCAAATCCCGCCACGTACCAATTTATTTTCGAAATTCAACATCCAACATCGTGAGGAAACCTGCACACGCCCACAAAGAGATTTAAGGTTGTGTGTGAAGTCGTCCAATCAGCACTGGGCCCGCGTGTACGTCTAGATTTATGCATCCTTTACGGTAGGCCGTGCCCTCGATGGGGACGTTTAAAGAGCTGAAGATGATGAAACTTTACATTTTATGTTTGCTTCACACATGATTGGTTTTTAAAATGTTAAAATCCCCAGGAATCCAGATATAATAGAAAATCTATTGTTTTCATTGCATGTATCCATCAGCGGCGGGCCAAGGGTTAGTACCCAGTAAAAAAGTGCTAATAAAACATTCCGGATTTAACACCTTTTAATTATGACAGGCAGTGCAATCACCGAATACTATGAGATCTCGTACCTATTCGTTTGTGATCGCTAAGTTGCAATACTTTGTATTTGTACTGCAGACAACATTTTTTATAGTACCTATACTAGCTGTCCCCCGCGGCATTAACCGCGTTATAAGATATTCTCCCGCAGTAAAATATAACCTAAAATCGCTTCGTTATGCCACGCGGTAATACATTGCTTTATTTATCCAAAATAAAAAGTACTATCCCAATATATAGCCTATGTTTTTCCTTATTACATCAGATACCTACCAAAAAGTCTCGTCCAAATCTATCCAGCCGTTTCAGAGATTATCCGTATTTAGGGCCGGCAACGCATTTCTGGGACCTGAGGGCCTGCAAATGTTCATGGGCGGCGGTGTCGCTTACCACCAGGTGAACCGTATGCTCGTTTGCCTCCTGTTTAATAAAAAAAATCAAACCGATAGACAGACAAACAAAAATTTTCAAAAATGTTATTTTGGCTTTCGGCATATGTACCGTATATAAAAATTCAAGGAAAGAACGAAGAAAAAGACGAAGGAAAAAAAATATTAAATATTAAAAACTGTAAATTCTAATTTTATGTATTTGAACATAAAATATAAAAATACGGAAGTCTTATTTAATATTATACAGTTATCAAGCGAGCTCGCAGTTTGACGTAATGAAGCCCCCTACGACGGATTTGTTACGGTACATGACACACTTACGTCATTCCGACAGCGATCGACTTGGATGTTGACATACAATTATTATGTGGACATCGACATTTCTATGTATGTGACTTACCAAGTATACATATAATAAATAAATATCCACTGACATTCACACAGCGCCATCTAGCCCCAAGTAAAGCGTGAAGCCTGTATTATGGGTACTAAACAACGGTTACACATACTTATATATTTTTTGTAAATACATACATATCATACATAGAACACACCCAGACCATTACAAACAGACATGTTCATGCACACAAATGTTTGTACTGCCCGGGGATCGAACCCGGAACCCTTGGTGTTGCGACGTCTCAACCGCAACACCAAATGGGTCGTCAAACATATAATATTGCCTGCTTCGGTTCCATAACACCAATGAAACCTGAAGGCGTCAGAAACTATAGATTTTCTATTGTCTCTGGATTTCGTTCAAAGGGTTTACGTCTCCTATTTATGTAGGTATGTGTACACGAACCAGCCTTTTTATTCTCACTGAAGGGTACAGGCCTTCCCACAAAGCATTCTTTTGAGAAGGTTGAGCCGTAACCCCTTCACGAAGGCTCAACGGAATCGGTGGATTTTAAAACCACTATTCTACAGTGACGTACACCATATATTCAAATAAGCAAAGCATACCCTGTGTTCCCCCATAAACCCGATAATCGGAATAATATAAGATATCTTCTTATTTGTCCTTCACGATATGCAAATTGCAGTCAACAACAGCATACATTTTTTGAGAAAATATTACTGTTTTGCAAATCGTATCATTCTCATTTTATACCCTGCTCATAATTTTAGGGCACGCCACTGCTATGCTAGTAACCGAGACAGGAGTGTGAAAGTGTCTTCCAATGCACGGAGATTTTTTTTTAGGTCACCGATCCGATGATCACCCATTGCGATAGATTGCCCATTGTTAGCATCTTCGCCATATACTCCTCATTCAAAGTTACCAATACATTTATAATTGACTGAAGAAATACAATTTTCGCTGTTAAACAAACAACATCGACGTCATCAGCTCATTAAACTTCCCCACCGAGGGGCACGAGCCTACCCGTATAGGGAGATTAGTCGTCCACGCGGGCCCAGCGCGAGTTGCACGACTTCACGCACAACCTTTGAATCAGATTATTCTTCCACAGTTATATCACTCCGATAGATTTCACAACAATGAGGCTAGTAAGTAAACCTACATTTTGAGGTTCCAAAAACTTTTTACGCGAGGCCTCTCGACTGTTTTTGCCAGATTCGCTTATTAACGCGTATTATAAAGTTATGACATGACAAAAGTCATAATTTGTGTAAGTGTTCCGTATATTTATTAATTATTACTTAACCCTTAATATAATGTACGTAAATCTATTTTAGAGAGTGTTTCCCGATTTTCTTTGCGGCATCTTCTCAGAAGAACTTATGTATTTAGGCGTTGGACAGTGCGCCAATCTTATGATGGCAATCGTTGACACCCACCAATCTCTTTTAGGATCGCATTATGGGCTACGGTCCAATATCCTATATTTATATGATGCCGTTAGAGCAGACGAGTTCTGGAGTGGAGACCGTGTCTTGGCAAGCGTAGCGTAGGACGCCTCCGGCCCGATGGACCGACGACTTGCGAAAGGCCGCTGGTAGACTGGATGAGATAAGTGGAAGACCGGGATATCTTTCGCAAAATGGGGGAGACCTGTGTCCAGCAGCGGACTGCGATAGGTTGTAGAGAGATATATGAGATATTCCCATATATGGGGACGCCTGTCCCGAAGTGTGACTACTAAATCGGGATGATTACATCCCTACTGGCAAGTAAGTGCCGAATGAGAATTGTATACTGTAACTCAAAAATGTTTTATACAAATGAACCATAAAATGACACTTTTGAATCGTCAAAAAAGAAAGTTCTTTTTAATGAATCAAAATAGTATTGTATTGTGCGGGTATCTATGTACAAAGCGTATTAAAGCTTAATGAAATGAAATGAAATGAATCCCGCATATGCCATAACTAGTGGCTTAGGGATAGCACATTCAGGGTCCTTACCGCCGGCTCTATTTTATATTCTAATAATATTACTTCGCCATTTCTGGTACAAAATGCTGACGTTATGGTAATACTGTTTTAAGAGATGGCCCTGAGGATTGGTAGTAGCGCTCTCCCCTACTATATAACCTTTCAATTTCATACGTCCTGCTACCCCCAACCTGTCTGCCAAGCGTGAAGAACCAACACTTCTCTCTCTTGAAGTAGGCTAAAACCTAATAAAAATCCTAGTTTTTATATCTAACTTACTACTGCTGTAATTTTTATTTATTTATTTAAGGACAGTTCGCACGACATACACTAACCTTAATACATTAACATTATACATTTGTATAATGTAAAAATATGTAGGTACTAAGTACTCAATCATTTATTGCCAAACCATGATGTACCTACGTAAGATATACAATTTGAGACCAGTGTTATCGACCTTGTTGGGCGTGCAATATAATGTACTAATCTGTTTCCCTCAGATGGCCTATTGAAGTAAGTATTCAAGTATTTTGGTACCCTACTGCGGAACCCTAAAAACAAAACGTTTAGTAACGCCGCGCGTCACGCTCTGTTTAAGTAAGAAGAGCATAAAAATGCTACCGAAAGTGTGGCTGCTATCACAACTCTATTTCTACGCTTTTGTTACTTCATGTTTTATTCATTCACTCGACTCGTTCATTCAATGTCAACGTTCATTCATTCAATTTTGACAGTTACTGATTTTTTTCTGATTCTTTAAATTATTTAATTTACTAACCTTATGCGGCAGTCTGATACTGACTTTGTTTTGAATAATAGTGTTAAGCTTTAAGAGAGGCCTTAAGGAAAATGTACGTACGTGTATAATAAGTAACTTCATTGTTATCGCTCCGCCGAGGGGCACGAGCCTACCTGTAAAGGGTGTATAGACCTTAGTCGTCCACGCAAGCCCAGTGCGGATTGGCCGCACAATTGAATCTCTTCGCAGGCCTGCGCAGGTTTCCTCACGATGTTTTCCTTCACCGTAAGAGCGTCGGATAACGTACATTTAATTTCGAAAATACAAAAAGACATTGGTACGGCGGGATTTGAACCTGCGCCCTGCCGATCGGCTGGCAACAGTCCACACCATCGAGCCACCGCCGCTCACAATCCGTTACAATACCACTAGGTAAACACTAATTGTGATTACCTAGTGAGTGTCGGTGGCTCAATGGTGTGAACTGTCGCCTTCCTACCGGGAGGGCTGAGGTTCAAATCCCGACACGTACCAATGTGTTTTCGAATTTTCGAAAATATATGTACGTTATCCGACGCTCTTACGGTGAAGGAAAAATCGTGAGGAAACCTTCATACACGCCTGCGAAGAGATTCGAAGGTGGTGTGTGAAGTCGTCCAATCCGCACTGGGCCCGCGTGGACGACTAAGGCCTAATCACCTATACGGGTAGGCTCGTGCCCCTCGGTGGGGACGTTTAATGAGCTGATGATGATGAAACACTAATTGCGTTAGATATTTCTTGCAACAATGTTTCTTGACATCTGTTCCTAAGTTCTAAAACTATCATGACTTGCCGTTCTTTGTTCTTGCAACTCATTCAGGTGTCAAAACTGTTGTCACGGTGTCATTGCCCCAACACATTTAATGCAGTTATATGAGCTATCAACTTAGAAAAACAATAACCTATTAGATGCACAATCTCACTCAAAAGCTTTCCGCAGCAAAAGTCTGCCCATCGCGTCAGTTGGTCAGAATTTCCATTCATAATCACGTCATTATGACATGTAGCGAGCTACATGTCAAATGACATAGTCTCGGAACAAAAAACATACTGTTACACAATGATGTAAAAAGTATAGATTCGTGATATGCATACAAAACAATCGAAAAAAGTGTTCCGAATGCAGTGACAGCACACATACACATATTTCGAGCGTAAGTTTACCTAAACAAAAGAGTACAAACTGTACTCTCTACGGCGGTTTGTTTTTGAGGCACGGATGGTGTATCTACCTTTATATATACAGAATATCATTGCCGTCACATAGTAGTATGCTTATGGTTTTGGTTTTATAATCTTTCTATGACGCGTTTAGATCGAAATTATGTAACAGGTACTTTTGTAATATAAAAAGACAATATAACAAATTATGTTCTACACAAATGACCCATTTTGTAACGGTTGAGACGTCGGCTGCTACACAAGGGTTCTGGGTTCGATCGGGCAGTACAAACATTTGTGTGCATGAACATGTCTGTTTGTAATGGTCTGGGTGTTTAGATGTTTATTATGTATTTATTTCCAAATGTATCTAAGTATATTACCCGTTGTTTAGTACCATTATACAGGCTTCACGCTTAACTTTGGCTAGATGGCGATGTGTTAATGTCAGTGTTTATTTATTTATTAACAAATACCACAATAAGCGTGTCAGATTAATTTTGAAGCCAGTCAACATCCCAATTCCCAATGAACCGTCTATAAGCGCGTGCTCACCGGACGATTTTCGACTGTTATTTGTGAAAGCATAAAGAATTATACATTGTACTGGACTTGTCATGATTGATCCATGTTTTTATACAAAAACATCTGTGGATGTGCTTCAATGGTTATATTATTGAGTATTTTTTAAAAACAATTGATTTCTTAGTTTAAATCAATAAACCGTGTATTTTCTTGTCTATATAAATAAGATTTATGTTATTGTAGTGTTCGTCAGCATTATAGTTTATAGCCTATAGATATCTACTCGTTAACTCGTAAAAATAATATTTGTAGTACCTTAGTACTTCAAAAGGTACGGTATCCGTTGTCCCCAGGTTACATTTACCCACAGACATCCGAATATACAATTAGACAGGACAAGCCGCCAAGTTTATAGGCAGTCCCAGTGTCGCAATTTCTTTTCGGTCCTTACCTGTGAAAAGTTATTATATTTCTTGGTAAATTTACTGATTCATTACGATGATGGCATGTTACAATTGCACAGGATGGCATTTGGAAAAAAACAGTATTTCTTCTAATATTCGTGCGTCTTGACTCGTTCACAGAGCGTAAACTGGCAGCCAGTGTATGCTCGTTGAGCTTACATTTGTCGCACTTAAAAACGCGGCTTGCCCCATCTCCTGTATTGGGAAATCTGTGCAATTACCCATAGATTTAAAATTCGCGCGCTACGCTTACTATATCTATGCATTTCCAAATGGTTGACCAACGACTTATTCTTTGACCAAGGAAGCTGCCAACTCTGGAGTCCCCTGTAGCCTCAGTCAAACGAACTGACAGATCTTTTATAAATATTTTGGCCTCGATAAAATTGTTACCAATTTGTTCGTTATTTATAATATTCACGAAAACATCCTCCGATTACTGCGCATTACCCAATGTCAAAGTTTCTATAAGCAATAGCAATTATGCGTAAGATTTTTACGTAATCTAATCGTTTTCTAATCACATGATTCGCATGTGCGAGAGCAATTTGTTCGATACATTGTAAGATTCGTGCATCGATTTTATTTCTGTAACTATAAAGATGGGAATTGTATAACACTCGCATTGATTTACGTCATTGAAATGTTTGCAGAAGGCACATTTGGTACACATTTGGTTCGCAACATTTATCGTTTTTTTAAAGAAATTATTAATCAACTTTACAGACAGGTCAAACAACATAAAAGCTAACAGCTTTTGGGATCACAAGTTACAATATTGTAACTGTCTACCTTGTGACCGTAATGAGAACCTGAGTCGAAGTATCTAATATAATATTGAGATTACTTGGCTTTTTCAGAATACTTGAAAATACCAGGAGTACAGTCATAAAATCTAAATGAAGAGCGTCGATGGTGGGAACTGTCGCCCTCCTACCGGGAGGGTTGAGGTTGAAATCCCGCCACGTACCAATGTGTTTTCGAATTTTCGAAAAATATATGTACGTTATCCGAAGCTCTTACGGTGAAGGAAAACATCGTGAGGAAACCTGCGCACGCCTGCGAAGAGATTCAAAGGTTGTGCGTGAAGTCGTCCGCACTGGGCCGCGTGGACGACTAAGGCTCAAATCTGGGTAGGGTTACCCTATATGGGTAGGCTCGTGCCCCTCAGTGGGACGTTTAATGAGCTGATGATGATGAATCATAAATGATTAAAATGCTATGTTCAGTTAACACTCAATCAGAATAACTTCTGAAGCGGTTTTTTCCGTTTTTGTTTTACTTAAGGTTACCATAATTAAAATAATCGATTGATTTTTTATTTTATCTTATGTTCATAGACACTTAGTTTTTTGTAAATTCAGTTTCATATTATCACAATGTGTATCCCACAATTCGGTTTAGTACTGTTAAAATACCTAATTGAAATTTCTTCTGAATTTTAATTAATTAAAATCTAATTTTGCGCCATCGTCTACTAATAGACAACCAGAAATAATTATGACTTTAATTCAAATTTATTATCTATGACATACCTAAAATATTGTGCCGCACGTAGACATCTGTCTTAATCTATGACTAAGTAAGGCAAAGCACGCCGAAAATTGCGAAACCTTACGTGTAATCGACAAGTATGCGATTTTACTATGTGATTAACTGGATTGTACCATTTGTACCGTGCGTGTAATGGCACTTCGTTCTTGGTTAACATACTAACAATGACAGGTGTTTTTTTAAACAACGCAATATTAATTACACGAAGTAGGTACTATATGCGAAAAGACCGCCTTTGCCCACTGTGGTTGTATATTATTTGAATTTTTTGTGTTACATAATTCAAAATTTCAGTAAAATAAATTAAGAGTAATCAAAACATAGCAATAATAATAATAACTGTCATCCACGCTGATGCCATCTGCGCTCGTCGCTTGCCCGACATTATTAGTAATTGAAAAGAGCGTCGGTGGCTCATTGGTGTGGACTGTTGCCTTCCGATCGGAGGGTGTAGATTCAAGTCCCGCCACGTACCAATGTATTTTGAATTTTGGAAATTATATGTACGTTTATCCGACACTTTTACGGTGAAGGAATAACATCGTGAGACAATCTCCGCACGCCTACAAAGAAATTTAATGGGTTGCGTGAAGTCGGCCAATCCACACTGGGCCTACGTGGACGATTACGGAATATACACCTTTTACGGGTAGGCTCGTGCCCCTCGGTGGGGGCTTGATAATGATGGTTACCGGAGGAAATACCCTTTGTCCTTTCTTATATAAAGGCCAAAACTTGTGACTTCATTTTAATCACATATAGTGAAAAGGACTGAAACATACTACAATGCTTCTTAATATAGCACGGGTTTAGATAACCAAGTTCATTGTCTACGCACGAGTGAACTCTGTTCCATCTTCCCGAAATACAGAAGTACATCACTACGAGTGTTCTGCACTTTTGTATATCGAGATGATATCTAGCACTCTGATATCTATCTAGACGACTCATTATCAAGCTTGCAACTTAGTTCATGGTAACAAGGGCCATGATTTGTCAACATTACCCTTGAACGGTCCAGTCTCACATTAGAAAGCAGTTTTCTATTTGCAAGCGAACACTGGACATCAGCCTTAGCGCTTTCTCCGCGAATTGTAATAATTAGTGAACTTGCCAGCTTAACTGGTCGTTAGTAAGAGTAACAGTTTTTATTGCGATGTCTATACACCATACCTATGCTAAAGTCTGATTTGCGGTGTCTATTTACTAGGTTTTGCCTGCTGCTTTGCTTGCATCTGATTATCATACTTATTTTCAGCTTTGCTGCAAGAAACTTCCATTCATAGTCTACATTTGATGCTACCCAGTGCGGCCACGTATGATTTATCTAAATTTCAATGAAACAAATTCATGAAAAAATATGTACTTTTTTGTACTCTAGGTTTTAAAAAATGTAATCTCATATCGCCCTCCGGCCCGATGGACCGACGACTTGTGAAGGGTTGCTGGTGTAGGCTGGATGAGGAAAGCGGAGGACCGGGATATCTGGCGCAAAATGGGGGAGACCTATGTAAGAGAAGACTTTCATATCTTGTGAAAAAAAACCGTGAAAATATTCGCTCGTTGTGTGGGGTCGAATCAGTGGGATTACTCGAGGCCTAAATCCTTTTCCCATATTTTCTTTTCCATCTTCCTTTTAAACGTTAATTTTGATAGCAATCTTCAAATAACAATCTGTGATATTGTAAATTGGGGCAGACGAGTTCTATAATGGAGACCACGTCTTGACAAGAGTAGCGTAAATTGAACGGCTTGCGCAGTCGCTGGTGGAAGCTGGACATCCAGGTAGAAATCGGAGAACTAGGATATCTGGCGTAGGATAGAAAAGACCTATGACGAAAAGTGAATAAGTTGAAAAGAAAGAGTAATATATTTTAAATATGTTCATTTTAGTAGTACCTACTGAGCATCTTCATCGTCATCAGCTCATTATTCGTGCCCACCGTAGGGCACGAGCCTACCCGTAATGAGTGATTAGGCCTTAGTTTCCACGCGGGCCCAGTGCGAGTTGGACGACTTCACGCACAACCTTTGAATCTCTTCGCCGGCGTGCGCAGGTTTCCTCACGATGTTTTCCTTCACCATAAGAGCGTCAGATAACGTACGTATTTTGAAATTTCGAAAACACATTGGTACGTAGCGGGATTTGAACCTCGGCCCTCCCGGTAGGAGGATGACAGTCCACACCATTGAGCCACCGACGCTCTGCCGACAGAGCAACTTACGTGATCATTTTATAAATTAATTCTAGACTCAAACTCGCTCGGGCGTAACATTTCATTAAAAATTCATAACACAAATTATGTATTTCCTAACATCCTCGTGCAATTGGCATTCTGCAGCCAAGGCTGTTATGCAACTTCGCGTTTCGGATGCATTAAATTTGAATTTGAGTCTGCAATAGTTCCGAAAATATTTTTATTACGATTTTAGCATTATTAACACTAGTGACCTCCTAACGAGTTTGCCTTGATGTATAACTTTGGTTTCTTTCAATGTTAATTTATATCACTCGAAACAACACTACTAGGTGGTAGACACGGTACCGAGTTGTCTATGTAGGTACCACCGCAGTGCCACATATCTGAGGCTAGATATCGTCCGTGAAATAGGAGTATTTTCCACTCCTGTGTTTCGAGATGAGGGCACTGTATCTAGTAAAATTACCGGGTATAAGAGACCTAAACATCTATCGTCTCGGACGCAGGCGCTGACGGAAAAATAATGTCTGCCTACTGATATAAATTTCCTTCAACACTGTTCTGTCATATCAGCGATTACTTATATACAGTGAGCACACTGCCGTCCCGACCACTTATGACATAAAAAAACCCCTAGCGTCAAATCGAGAAAGGAGCTTCTACTAATAGTGCTAAACAATGATATTCTGTATATATAAAGGTAGATACGCCATCTGGCCTCAAAACGAACCGCCGAAGAGAGTACAGTTTGTACTCTTTTTTAGTAAATGTGTTCGAAATTCGAAACATGTGTGTGCTGCACTGCAATCGGAACACTTTTTCGATTGTTTTGTGAGCATATCACGAATCCATACTTTTTTACATCATTGGTGCTAAACAACGAATACTCGTATACACTCGGAAGCATACGGACCTGAAATGTCCTTGTTCTCTTGTCCTCCATCAGGTGAACTGTTAGCTTGTTTGCCTCCTTCAAAGAAATGTTTCATGCAACATTTCTTCTCGTTATCATTAAACACACAACTCCAGCTCTGAGTATAATCGAACCACCGACCCGAATCGATAAGGTCGCCGGACAATCGAGTCAATCGGAAGCGGTCACGGGCGGCCGACTCGATGCAGCATCGAATAATCGATTCGAAACGTTTACGTAATAAAAGCTAATTACGCAATGGAAACATCTAGGCTGATTTTTAATAGCCGAGAAGTAGAGTTCGTTTGATTCAATGATTTTTGTGTCTGTCTCATGCCAATGTTTGGATTCTAAACTCGGTGAAAAAGTTATTTGTGGTAGTCATTAATTATTATTCGAGTTATTAGTCGAAAGTAAGTAAGTAAATATTATTATATTTAGAGATAGTATATATTATTTAATCTGTGATTTAGAGACATTTTCATCATCGGATTACCCGCCACAAGATGAAATTCCATCTTCATCATTTTGATGGTTGGCGTTCGGCTACAGTTCGATTCATGCGCAATTTTCTTCCACGTACTTTACTAATATGGAACGACCTACCAGCAGCGGTATTTCCTGACAAATATGACATGGGAAACTTTAAGGAAAGAGCATATTCCTATCTTAAAGGCAAGCAACGCACCGGTGGCACTTCTGGTGTCACCGTTGTCTATGGGCGGAGGTGAACACTTTCCATCAGGTGTCTCTCTTGCTCGTTTGCTTCCTATATCATAAATAAAAATGAAAAAGCTTTCATTCTTCTACTTTTATAAAACGAAAAAGAGTATCCCACCAAAAATATTTCATGTTAAATGTTACCACGACTACATAAGGTTTGCGCTGTGAAAAAGATATCAATTCTTCATGATCGGCCCTTACTTCAACAAATTCTACCTACTATTGGGGCAAGCCCCAGAATATTGAAAAGGCACAAACTCAGCATATGTCGAGTACAACACTAGGCTCCCCGGATCTTCCATAGGTACCCCGAGTAAGAGACCACTACTGCGCACAATAATAAATAAAATCCTTGTATCGGCAGATCAAGGCTGGCTCGTTACCACAAGTTCACCACAATCGGCGTGGTACAACACTTCTTCACGCATTTAAATGAATCGTATTCATCACCTCATTTTTCCCAATGGGAAAATGCTCTGACTAAATTTTGACACAAAAAATCCTAACAACACTTCGACCGATATTGGTCATTGTCTGCGATAATCATTTGACGGCTAGTACAACAGTAACGAATACGAATTTCGAGTCGTAATTGTAAAATTCAACCGAAGTTTTGCTTAACGTAGATACTACGAGTATCTACGTTAAGCAAAACTTCGGTTCTTTTCATTTCGCAATTGTTTGAAGTTGCCATTCTTCATATGGCAATACTGAATATCGAAAAAAAAACAAACCTGAATGGGAACTAAGAACTGAACGGCAAGCGAAACATATTCGAATTGCAACATTTACAATTATGCGATCCAGGGGTAGGCAATGATAGTCAAAGGTAAAAAGTAGGCAAAGGTAGATACGCCAGCCGTGCCTCAAAAACGAACCGCCAAAGAGAATATAGTTGTGGGCTCTTTGTTTAGGTAAATGTACGCTCATTCACGGAGGACCGGGATATCTGGCGCAAAATGGGGGAGACCTATGTCCAGCAGTGGACTGCGATAGGTTGAAGATCAAGAGAGAGAGACGCTCATTCGAAATAATATGACGTATTGTCGCTGCATTCGGAAAACTTTTTTCAATTGTTTTGTGATCATATCACGAATCTATACTTTTTACATCATCATTTTTACAACCTGTATAGCATTGACAGTCCAAATAGGCGATGGTGATGATGAAATTTGCTATCATCAAACGTTTCGCCAGCACCCGTTATGATGCCGTTTCAATGACTGCTTAACCCATAGAACAATACAATAACTCGTCTCAGCAATTTACGTTTGCTTAACACCGATTTAATTTTTACAATGTACATGGCGAAACTGGCAATAGGATTTCGGATAATTCACATTTGTTTACGATTGGAATAATTATATTTTGTATTTACTATGTATAACATGTATGTATTTACAAAAAAAAGCCGTCGGTCCCGGCTTCAATTTCAGGAACATAATCCGGATCAGGCTCGCGTGGTAGGTAACAGTCCAATCTCCCCATAGCTAAGCTGTGCTATGATTTACTAAACCACTCAAAAATATATTAATTATTAGTAGACTCGATACTAGCTAGGTAGATACCACCGATGAGCCAGATATCGTCCGGTTTACACAATATAACTGTCTTTCAGTTGTTGGTCTCCTTCAAGGCCGCTCTGTCATGTTCAGTCGTATCACTTACCATTAGGTGAGCGTCTTGACCTTCCCGTACATTATAACATAAACAATCATTTCCATGAATCACAATCAAAGTCATGCCTATAGGTTCCCAAGATTAACACAGCAAAGCTACGAAAAGATTACTCCCACAACTGTGAATCGGTGGTTGTTAACTGCTACCATCCTAAGATAAAAACCGGCAACAGCGTACTATTCAAAGCACATGTTACCTCGTAATAATTCCGATCACCCATCCAATTATCAACCACTACGAAACTGGCTTGACTTGCACTACCAAAAGCCGCTACACCAATTACCGGTTCAATTTAATTTAGGTCAACAGGAAACTGGACCGGTGTCCGAACTTGTGTGAAGAACTTGCTTCCGCCATGTTGGAAGATGTAACGTTACTTTTAATGAGATAATAACAGATTAACGCGTGGGATGCTGATCGAGGTGCATTGTTAAAAACGGTTTTATGTTTAACGACATTAAATGTTGTGCACTGACGTAGGTGAGACATGCGGGAAAACTTCAATTTATATTACGATATGTAAGTAAGTAACCGAACTTAAATTTGTGCTCGTGAGTTAACGGCATTTTAGCTTGTGGGCGGCAGATTGAGCTGGTTGTATAATATGTATATATTTAAACAAAAATGTATAAACGAACATTTATACATTGTTTAGTACCCATATAACCAGCTAAATTCTTAGTTTGGCATATGCGCTTGTCAGTGAATATTTATTTATCATTTCAATCCATTCCTTCCATTGCTGGAGGCTCGCTCCTCACGGTTGAGGGAATATCACCGATTCTTGCTTGAACGCATTATATGTCTTCGACCTATCATAGCACTACTGGCCATAGGTCTCCCCCATTTTGCGCCAGATATTCCGGCCTTCTGCTAACCTCATCTAGCCTCCACCAGCGACCTTTCAAGTCGTCTTCCAACGGGCCGAAAAGCGTCCTATGCTACGCTTGCCAAGACCATATTATTATCCATACTCAAGCTATCTTCGTTTAGTAGCTATTTCTAATATATTTTTTACGATATAATGTTATCGGGACGATTTGTTCACTCACTTGATGAAAGTGATACGCCTGACCATGACAGAGCAGTATTGAAGGAAAACAGTTACCTTAAAAAGTGATTATTCTTCGTCAGCACCGCACTGCACCCGTCACCCTAGACGACGGATGTAAGGTCTCATATATCAAGTTATTTCACTAGCTGCAGTCCCGAAACACAAAAGTGCAAAACACTCCTGGACTATTTCACGGGACGATATCTGGCACTGCGGTGGTACCTACCTAGATGACTCAGTATCGAGCCTACCACCTAGTAAAATTACTATGCATCTAAAACAAATGGCTCAGTACATTTTCTTACAGCAAAAGTAGATTTTTTTTTTATTTCGCTCCATTGACTACTGTACTTCCTAGATCAGTGATTTACCCTTTAATGCTCCAATGCGTATATTTGTAATACAATTGTTGTATTATACTGATTTATAACTAGTTTTTATTGCTGACGATTTGTCTAGATCTTGATAGCGGTTTTATGCTATTTACAACATTAACTTAATACACTCGTATTTTTTTTCTGAATGTAACAAACGTCAGGGCAAACGTCTTCCTTACTTCGGACACATGTAGATATCTTTTGCACATGGCAAATCTTATGTGATAATCTTAGCAACATTGTACATGAAATGGTTTGGTGGAATACTTATACTTCGATTTATTTTAATATAAATTATTAGAAACTTGGAAACCCCTGTTCCGTACGATAAATCGCGTCGAAATAACTAGGAAGTGATTCAGTTAACCGTAACAAATAAACGATTCTTGCATTTTAGAGATGGGATTATCTTGAGAAAATATATCGACATCACACTATAGTGAAAGGTATTCCAATTGTATAATTTAAAAAGTGATTTATATATATTTTGTATTGTTAGAGATCAAACCGTTAGGGCGTCAGGGTAAATTACACCAGGGTACGTCAGGGTAACTTTTGCAGTAACGATTGAAAAATTACAGGAATACGCTTTTTAGTAAGGGAACAGTTTGTATCGCTATGGAAATATTTCCGACGGTAACTGATTTAATGGCATGGCAAAAACATGCCCAGTCAAGCTGTGGCGGCCTTTATCGGCCATCCGCGAAAGGACCATTTGAGAAAAACTGAAATAAAAACAGAAGATTGCAACATTTGGTTTTAAAGGCTTAGGGAATTTACGTTGGAATTGGTTGGAACGTAGTACGCGCGTAGACAATAGATTCATGTATTATGTGTTGTGAGTTAACATCCGTGCTATGTGCGACTTGTCAAAAACTTGTTATTACATCCTTAAGGATTGATAGATATTTATTTGAATTGTAGTAAGTTGAATTTATGTTGGTATTTTCTGATAACATATTTTAAAAAAGTCTTAGATTATTAAAAGAAAAATAAAAAAACCTAATTTTTTTCATAATGCTATAAAGTGATAAATACTACAAAAAATATGTAAAACTTTTTATCTATAAAAATAATAACAACATATATTCGACCTTTTAAGAGGCTACCTTATAAAGTTACCATAACAATAAAATCACGTCCAAAGCCGCATACTAAAACCCTAACACCAAGGATAGTTTAATTGATTATAGAGTATATCTATTCAATAATAGGATCATTTACAAACAAACTTACTAGTAAATATCATAATTATTACTATCAAAGATGTGCATGTCAGCTGTCGTCGATATAAAACTTGTTATTACAAAACAAAACAAAAAAGCAACCATATTCTTTATGGTCATTTGAAATGAACTTTAAGCGATGGGAGCGCAGAGAAATAACAAGGAAGTGCCCGGTTAACCGTAACATTTATAGTTCTTCTATTTTTAGTGATGTACCAGTGCACCACACTATGCGAAAATATCGATATTACATAGATCTTATAATAACACCTAAGCCGTAATAATTGATAAGGGGACATATTCTAAACAATGTATTTAGGAATAAATGTGTTTATTTAAAAAGCTGTTAGTTTATATCAAATAAGTACATTTTCTAATTTTGTCTTAAATCCCTATCACGACATATTGCGGAAGCGACATTCTACGAAAGAGACATTGTGCAAAAGCCACAATCTGCGAAAGAGACATTATGCGAAAGTGAATTTTTGCGACTGGTAGAAATTTTGCGAGGTTGACGTTTTACAAATATGCCTTTAAGTGTAGATTCGATTAGTAATACATTTGTAGTTACGTTGTTGTTTTGTTCGTTACTGTACTTTTCGCTATCTTAAAATGTATCAGTGGGATCTTTTGCTCGATTCCAAACATTTATTAGGTCAACTCATCCATCGAGATAAGTTCATGCGGGTTCAGTTGACTAAAGAACCGAGTATACGGTAATGAATCTGATTTGTAATTACATATTTAAATATTATCATACTTCTGTGCTTGAACACTGAACTTAACCTTTATTTTTATCATCATCAGGAAGTGTCTATTAATCTTTCCATATAAATATCCACTAACATGTATACAGTGCCATCTAGCCCAAATTAAGCTTGAAGTTTGTATTATGGTTACTAAAATTAGTATACATTCAATTTTTTTTGTCAATACATACATATTATACATAAAAAATACCCAGACCATTACAAAGAGACATGTTCATTGTTCATTTACACAAATTTTTGTACTGCCCGGGATCGAACCAGGAAATCATAGCACCAAATAATTATCGACAATAATATCGACATGGCCAGCTTTGGGTGCGCGTGTTTATAGCATTCTAGGCGCTCGGCTATCGACCGCAGGGCAACATAACGGACCGCGCTCCGGCCACGCCATTGGTTGAGTCCATAGTGTAGGCCCGGTGTACATATACCGATAGTTTTGTAGCGCAAAAACTAGATGCAGGAATTGCTTATGCAGTTATAATCGTTTGCGAAATGAATAAATAAATATCCATTGAGATTTACACAGCGCCATCGAGCCTCAGTTTAAACACAGCTTGTTATGCGTACTAAATTATGGATAAACATACTGTTATACTTTCTTCTGTAAATACATATATAATACATAGAAGTTTATATTGTTGATGCACACAAATGTGTGAACTGCCCGGGGATCGAACCCGAAACCTTCGGTGCTACAACCCGACTTCTAAACCATTACACCAGACGGGTCGACAAGGTCCGGTATATCTGATCTACGAGTATAGTTTTATAGCGGAAACACTGAGACCTATGTCCAGCAGTGGACTGCAATAGGTTGAAGAGACTGAGACGGAGTTCAGGGACCTTGGTGCAATAATTCCTTATGCATTTATGAATCGTCCGGGAAATTAATAAACATATTTATATAATATGGTTGTGTTAATTAAATGTTAAGAGTACTCAGGACACAAGTTTTCTATGATACTATCGCATGTGCGGAGGTAAATCCACTGTTAAACCAATTATTCTAATAATGAAAAACAAACCCAAAAGAGTACGTACTAAGAGTCTGTAGTTGTATGTACTCATTTCTCTATTATTATTAGTGGTTGTGTATTGTGATATAATATGTCGGTAGGTGGTAAATAAAAATGTGGCACCGTGTATATAATTTGTCAGTTCTCAGTTCCGAATAAACGACTGTTACGAAACGATGATTTCATTTCATAGTTTTCTTTAATAAAAAAAAACATATTGTCATTAGGTATATTATTGATGTGGCTATCAGTTAACAATCACACGAGTCATCTCAGTCGAGATCTGCGCCCGCGTGGTGGATTATAGCCAAAACTACCCATAACACTGCAGTGGGTCATTAGAGGCTAATAATGATGACGATTGTTATCACTCCGGGACACCCTTAGGCCCGTTGTGTAAATTTCAAGGCTGAGAGCTATCTACGCTCGCCAATTGCCCGATGAAGCTGTAAAGGCAATCTGCGGCCAACAGCAGTCAGTTCGAAAAATAAAATTATTGTTATAAGATTTCGCGATGCGCTCACATTGAATCAAGACCTTTTTCACGGATGAAATCTTTCGATGACTTTTTGGTTTTTGTGTCACGGGTAGTCTGTGGAATAATCGGGCCATCAGTGTTGCCACCTGAGTTTAAGAAAATGAGCTTTTTGATTGCCAAAGGTCTAGAAAGGGCTAGATTGAGCGTGAAAAGATTTTCTGTCCTAAAAATGCTGAAATAATCATGTCATGAAGCCGTTTTTTTAACTCGTCTAAAAAAAGGTCATCATGAAATAGCAAAAAAGTACTTGTTAGCATGTCGAAAACTTCATATTTGCTAACATTTGCAAGACAGTGAAAAGAGTTAGTTTGCTCTTTTCGAGCTAAATCGTTGAAAAGATTTCACCAATACTAAAAAGTGCTAGATTAGCTACAAAAGGGCTAAGGTGGCAACACTGAGGGCCATTCGTCGCGATTCCCCGTACATTCGACCAATACCTAGTCGCGTAACCGGCATATGCCGGGCCGCTTCTCTCCCCAAACATATACCTACTGGGTTACTTATTACTGCCCTCAACACCTTAAACGAAGTTCGAATCACATACTATCACACAAATATCTGTACATTAAAATCATTGTTTAAAAACGGCTGTACTGTTGAGTTTTCTTGCTTGGGCTTGCTGGTGTTTCTTTATCAACAGGCCAAAACGCCGAAGCGCTTTTTTCCAAGTATCAAAATTCATTATTGGCCTTTACTTTGATATTTAAAATGTATTTTTTATTGTATTTTTGTATTCTTTTTGACGTTCATAAGTGCTTTTTGTTAGCCTAATCTGAATAAATGAATTTTGACTTTGACTTAGATACTAGGTCGCCCTTAGGGTCGTTGTGTACATTTTGAGGCTGAGAGCCACTAATTGCTCGGTGAAGCTGTAAAGACCATCTGAGGCCATTAGTAATTTGGAAAAAGATACATTCTTTTTATTTACGTTTCTTTATTGTATTTGAAGTTGAGACATCATTGCTTTCGTATTAATTAATCTTAATATCTCGTAATCCGTTACATTTATTCACTGCCCAAATCAAAACTTCTCTGGAAATTCTCTGAGTTTTCTATCTCCTGTTGTCAAGTCAGCCCAATGGGTGATTTATAACATTTCAACTCGCGCGCGTAAACGTCGGCGTCCACGGGACGTGCTAGACAATCCGGACGACCCTACCACGGTCGCTGCAGCATCGGCGGCCGAAATAGCTAAAACACTAAGATTACACTCCACAAATCGACAACCGAGATTCCGCCCCCGCCGGCGGGGGCCATCGTCGCGTATCCCTGTAGGTTCGCACAGTCCCTATTCGCGTAACCCGGCATGTGCCGGGCCGCTTTTCTCCCCAAACATATTTATTTATTTTATTACTTTATTGTACACCAAAACAACAAAAGGATACAGAAATAAATAAATAAAATAAAAAGATATGTTATGTTAGGGCTACCAAGCCCCCCCCCCCCCCGCAACGCCCTAAGCCGAGGTTCGAGTCCCGTTCGGGGACGCCCTTAGGCTCGTTGTGTAAATACTAAGTCTGAGAGCCATAAATAAGGTAGATACGCCATCGGTGCCTCAAAAACGAACCGCCGAAGAGAGTACAGTTTGTACTCTTTTGTTTAGTTAACGTGCTCGAAATTCGAAATATGCGTATGTGTGCTGTCACTGCATTCGGAACACTTTTTAGGGTTCCGTAGCCAAATGGCAAAAAATATCTGTCTATCTGTCTGTCCGTCCGTCCGAATAACACAACCCCTTTTTTCTCCGAAACTATAAGCACTACACTATTCAAACTTTGAACGTATATGTTTTCTGTGAACCGCTATTAGGTTTTGACAAGAAACTTGAAAAAATAATAATAAATTTTGGGGTTCCCCATACATTGAACTGAAACTCAAAATTTTTTTTCATCGAACCCCCCCGTGAGAGGTATCAATGTGTAGAGCTTAAAAAATGATATCGAGGTTCCTAATATCATTTTTTTTATAAATTAAATAGTATGCGCGAGAGACACTTCCAAAGTTGAAAAAATTGTGTGTTGAAAAAATTGTGTCCTCCCCTCTAATTTCTAAACTATGGGGTTGATAAAATCGAAAAAAAAATATGATGTACATTACCATAAAATCTAACAACGAAATTTAGTTTGAACGATTTCTGGTGAGTAATTTTTTTTAACGTCAAAAACGGTGAACCACTATTTTACATATTATAGCTGTAGTAGGTACCTAAGGAAATAAAAATTACATTATTTTATGTTACTTGCTCCAGAACCCTTCACGGGGCGATTCCGACTCGCGCTTGTTTCGATTGTTTTGTGAGCATTTCACGAATCCATACTTTTTTACATCATTGTGCGTATGTGTGTATTTTTCTTAATAAGAATTTAATGTTATCTAACATATTGTATTTCTTAGAAACAAGCAGGTGCATACGAATAAATAAATAAATTTGTAAATTTAAATGTCTAAGCTATCACGTTTCTTGAGATATAGCCTGGCGACAACAAAAGACAGACAGCTGTCTGTCTTTCTGTCTATCACCTAAGTCTAGCAAACGGGCCCCGATATTTGAGTGCAAAACCTTAAAAAATATTACCAAAACAAAGTTCTAAAGTCTGTTGTGAGTAGGCAACGTTTCTTTATCTAGCTAAAACAAGCTAGCTAAAAACTGAATAGTAATAACAACTAATTTTACTAATATTTAAATTAGACACGTAAGTATGTAAGTTTTGATATTATATTAAAGCCCATAGAACATGTATTTACACATAAATATACATGCACATACACACACACACATATATATGTATATATTCAATGTTCTGTTTCTTTAATCAAAGCGACCTACATTATTACAGCTGTGTCTGGCTTTAAAATAATATCACAAGTATTATTTAAAATTAGACTTTGAACTTCCGTAGACTCATTCCAAAAAGATATTGGGATCAGAAAATGAAATCGAGATCTTCAATATTAAATAGTATTTTACCAATTTTTCCTGAAATCTCTGACCTTGTTCGACGACCAAATTGGTATGGGTGATAGTTAAGTCAACTAACTAACTTAAGGTTCCGGATTCGATCCCCATGGTGTACAAACACTATTATAATCTAGTCTTCTAACAGGAACACTCTACTATAGTGTTTCTTGGTTCGTTTTAATGGATTTTGACTATAAAATATCGGCAAGGAAATCCTAAGGGGAGGCTTTCGTTCAACAGATTTCCGATTCATAGATAAGCGGGAAAATTTACAACACCAGATTTTCTATCTGTGGTAAATCTGTGGTATATGCTTTCCTTGACCTTAATATTAATAACATAAAATTTAGTATCAAACAAAATTAATGCAAATTCAACTGGACACGTCTGAAATGCCTTTCTAAACTTATGTGCCATTATGTAAACGTATTAAGTGTTTCGCACTAAATAATTCATTTGAACCACACAGAAAGGGCATTTAGCATTCAAAATGCACTGTATGTTTTCTAAGTGAAATGCTGTGAAAATAGCCGTGTCTTTAATGCCTACAAATTCACTTTTTACGTTGCTAATCGTTGTTCTTTTGTTTATTGTTGTGACGTCATTGTGTAGAATAAATTTGAATGCGGAATAGACAACATAGAGGTTGAATAAGTCATTTGAGACAGTTTAAAAGAGTGATTGCGAATGGTTGATGACCATTCTACACTTTCTTCTTTCGCACGACCTTTGGATTGTTTATTGCAAAGCTTTTCAAAACGTTTATTGCAAAGATTTTTAAATTGTTTAGTTCATAAATTTTCATATTTTTTAGTTATTTATATGTATTATAAAGTTTTAATTGTTCATTACATAGATTTTTAAATAGTTTTTAAACCCTTTTTAAAGAATTTTAGAATTATTAATAATAACTTATGATGCAGCGTCTTTATTTAGATGCTTCGGACGATCGTACCACATAGTGTATGAATTAACAACCATATTATTATAGACACAATAACAACCCCACATTGAATCTTACGACATAAATAGTCTCTAATCAGTTATAACCAAATTACTATAATCAGTTACCATTGCTACGCGTGCGGTTCACAATGACGTAAAACGTATGGATTCGTGATATGCTCACAAAACAATCGAAAAAAAGTGTTCCGAATGCAGTGACAGCACACATACACATATTTCGAATTTCGAACACATTTACCTAAAAAAAAAAAAAACTGTACTCTCTTCTGCGGTTCGTTTTTGAGGTACGGATGGCGTATCTACCTTTATTTATACAGAATATCATTGGCGGTTCAAATGACCTTATTCCAAGCTGCGACTCAATAGCTTATGCTTTGCTAGCAAAAAAAGCTAGTATAATTAAATTATCTGTGGTGTAATACGGTAATTTACGCAATAGCGCAGTAAAACTAACTCAAAAGCACGTGGATACCATTTACAGAATCAGCAGCAGTTATTTAAAAAAAAAGTTTCGTATACTTAAATATATATATTAATATAGAAGCAGCGGTGGCTCCTTGGTGTGTACTGTTGCCGTCCGATCTGGAAGGCGCAGTATCAAATCCCACTACCAAATTTCTTTCCAAATTTATATATGTGCACACGCCTGCAAAGAGATACAAACATTGCGCGTGACGTCGGCCAATCCGCACTGAGGCCGAGTGGACGACTAAGGCTTAAGGCCTTACAGGTAGGCTCGTGCCCATCGGTGGGGACGTATGATGTAATGATCAATAAATATTGGTCTGTGTGTTTTCATGTCTGTCGCTGTCATCTTGTTTTATAAGATACTAGCTTTTGCCCGCGGCTTCGCCCGCGTTAAATTCGGGATAACATGGCAATTTTTTGCTTTCACCTTAAAAGTCTAATATAAATTACCCCTTTTTCAAGGCTTTAAGGGCCGATTTGCAAAAACTTAAATATGCAAGATTTATTATTCGTGACAAATAGTCCTCATACTTATTTTTAGCTTTCTACCTTGTAAACTGTGATAACCCCCCAACTTTAAAGGTTTTGGGGTCCATTACCGAAAAAAAAATTATATCTACGTATTCATATATATCACTATTCATAGAAATCCCCCGCCCAACTTTATTTGTTTTGGAGTCCATTTGGGAAAAAAAATATATATGTACATATATATGTCACTATGCATAAGTTCGGCCCCCTCCCCTCTTTAAATGTTTAGGATTCCATTTGTGGAAAAAAAATATATAAATACATATATTTATCACTATAAAAACACATATGCATACATATATCAGTATAAAGGTTTTGGGGTGAATTTATGCAAAAAAAAATATATACGTATTTATATATATCACTATACATAGGATCCCCCCCCCCATTGAAAAGGTTTTGGAGTCCATTTCCGAAAAAAATACATATAAATACATCGATATCACTATACTTAGGATCCCTCCCCCCCTTCTAGGTTACCTTCTATCAACATACCAAGTTTCAATAAAATCTACCTTAAAACTGCGAAAAATCGGATATGATACTTCCTCCTGATTCCTCCTGATTAATTTGAAGGGTATAAGGGTGGTTATTTGAAAAAAAAAATTGCCATATTTTTTCCTTTCTGGAAGATAGTCCGCATACCAAATTTCAACGTTGAACTACAAAAATTGCGGAATGCTCCATACAAACTTCCAACCCCCATTTTAGGGAAGTGGGGGGGTGAAAACGGGACAAAAAGTAGCCTAAAACCTAATCTAGGTTACCTTCTTTCAGCATACCAAGTTTCAATAAAATCTACCTTAAAACTGCGAAAAATCGGATATGATACTTCCTCCCCTATTTGAAGGGTTGGGGGATGGATTTTGAAAAAAAAATTGCCATATTTTTTCGTTTCTGAGAAATAGTCCGCATACCAAATTTCAGCGTCGTACTACAAAAATAACGGAATGTTCCAAACAAACTTCCAACCCCCATTTTAGGGAAGTGGTGAGTGAAAACAGGACAAAAAGTAGCCTGAAACCTATTCTAGGTTACCTTCTATCAACATACCAAGTTTCAATAAAATCCGTTCAGCCGTTTAGGCGTGAAAGCGTAACAAACAGACAGACACACAGAGATACTTTCACATTTAAAATATTAGTATGGATTTTATTGGAATTATTTCCCATAAATAAGTACGAAGAACGCTAAGACACTTTTTACCTTACCTACCTTCCCTTAAATTTAAAATCACCGTCATTATAATAAAAACTGCACTTTAATCAAATTATAATAACTATAATTGTACGGTGCCCGACATTATTTATTACCCAGCAAAATTATGGTCATTTATTTAATTTTTAAAATGCTTAAGTTCTAGCCTTCAGGTTATTTCGCGCCTTTATTATCTGTAATCAAAAATGGCGGACGCACTGTCATTGCAACTTTTTACCGGGCCATATTACGCAACGGAATTAAAATTATCCGCTGGCATTATGGGTGAATGAACGAGAATTAATAAATAATAATTTGTTTTCTTTCATAGATTAGGTACACTTTAATAAATCTAAACTATATTTTTTTCAAGTTAGGACCATAGGGAAAACTTATGAAAATCTATGGGATCAGACTATTAGTTACCTTTTGAGAGGTTTAGCAAGACACTTAACCTAGGTATAACTGTTGTCATAGTAACTTGACTAGCACGATCATCAAGCGAACAAATAAACTATTATAATGACGGCATATTCGAAAATGACAGCAAAAACTACAACGCACGCTGACTGCATTATAATAAATTAAACTGTCACGATGCGTGCGCGCATGAAAAATGAGCCTGCAAATAATTGTCGCTGCTACGCAATCTCGACTATGTACGAGTATTAGCAATTGAAACACAACCCATTAGACCCTGCGTCTCGTTGTGAAAGACCATAGCATTTAGAAAACGCAATCTCAAAATAAAAAAGCTCATGCCTTCATCCCAAAGTAGGCAGGGATGATAGACCGCCACGTAGCGCGGTGCTGAAATACTTCTCTAGTATAAGAGAACTAACATCTGTTGTCTTGGGTGACGGGCGCTGTGCGGCATTGATGGAGAATAACTGTCTATCAGTTATTGGTTTATTCAATGCCGCTTTGTCAGGCGTATCACTTACCACCAGCAGAGCGTCCTGACCGTTCTGTACACTTTTTATATAAAAAAGGTGTATTAGGCAGAATGACCTATGAAAAATAAACTGTAGATGTGTCCTAAAAGTACCTAATCCTATAAAGTCTAAAAGCTCTCTCTTAAGAGTCATGCTTTTGCTTTTAATTGTGTGTGCGTAAAGGTAAGTATTACTTACACGCAACGAGACTTATCCTGAAATCAGAACTATTTAAACAACTTGTCTTATCTTGCCTTTGAAGGGACCTGCCTTTCTTGCTGCATGTTAATTTCCATATGATTCCCTCTGAAATGTCTTTCTTAAGCATACTGAGAAAAATGCAAATACTTGCGCCTTTCATTACATATCTTGTGGGATTTAATCTCACGACATCCGGCAAACTTACTTACTCCTTCGGCGCAACGACCCAAAGTAAGTCTTGGCTTCCACTGTAAGCGAACGCCCTTCAGATGGAGAACCAGTTCGCCACGTACAAATATCAAAATTGGCTTGCCAGATCAGTAAGAAATAATATTTTTAGATTTCGGACTATGTTCTCTGGTTCCAAATAAGAATGGCGACAACTGAATTCTGCATTATGAAATCAAAAGAAAAATCAAACTAAATAAAACGATCAAAGATATTTGAAAGATATCTAATTTTAGGTGAAATAGCGATCTAAATCCATCAACTGACTCAACTTGTCCACTAGCCAATTGATATTAATTGATGAAAACATAAAACATTGATAGCGTTATTAAATGATCCATTCCATGTTACGAAAACCGATGGTTATGCTCCAGAAATGTGCGCACATGACTGTGGAAATATTTTGTAATTTCACAAATGGACTAAACATCCGTGTATATTGTCGCAATGTAAAACTTCATCATGTAAAAATAACAGTTCTTAACCCGTCTTACGTACACTACCAGTAGTAAAGCCAAGATTCTTCAACATATGAGTAGGTAAAATATATATAAGTATGTGTATCGATTTTATTATCCTTAATACAAATAATGGTTGAGACGTCGGCTATTACACCAAGGGTTCGATCCCTGGGCAGTACAAACATTTGTGTGCATGACATGTCTGTATTTGGTCTGGGTGTTTTCTATTTATATTATGTATGTATTTACAAAAAAAGTATATAATTATGTTTGTCGTTGTTCAATACCCATACTTGTTTTATACCATACATGCCACGTACGACAAAACTATGGAATGAACTTCCACAGGATACATTTCCAGAGCGATACGACCTGGCGTCCTTCAAAAAAGAGCGTTCACACATTTAAAGGGCCGGCAACGTATTTCTGGGACCTGAGGTCTTGCAAATATCCATGGGCGGCGGTGTCATTACCATTAGGTGAACCGTATGCTCGTTTGCCTCCTGTTCAAAAAAAAAATAAAAAAATACTTCAGGCTTCACGCTTAACTTGGGACTAGAGTGCGCTGTGCGAATGTCAGCAGATATTTATTTATTGTTACGAACTGGGGGTTCAGGATAAATTATTGCCAAACACGAAGAATAACACGGTAACACACTTTATTAATTAACCACTATTAACTACACAACACTAATTACACTTACAATCTCACTATTCTTCAATTGACGCACGCACATAATCAGTAATTAACAATACACACTGTAACACAAACACTTAATGAGTCCGTATAATTTTCACACACATACGTTATAATCACTTGTTAACTCTTCTCACTCGACGATCCCTTCTATATGCTTTATCTCGCTTCTTCCTTGTAGTCGCAGGTACTTCGCTCTTCGTTCGCTCTTGAGAGACACAAGACTCCGGCGCACCCATCGGTCTGCCTTATATACCTGTCCGCCCGCTAAGCTCGAAGCGTCGACGTCATTCTACATAGTTCGCGAAATATCTAGAACATGCTAGACTCTTTGCTATTTGACAATTCGCATGTCATACTCTATGGTGGACTAACGTCACATATTAGCCGCCATATTTAATGTCATTTTAATTACGTCAATTCGTAACATTATGTATTCTTTATTTATTTAAGTTTCACGTTTAACTTGGGGCTAGATGGCGCTGTGTGAATGTCAGTGAATGTTTATTCATTATTTAATTTTAATTCGTTTTGTTTTTGTGTGCATTGTTTGTTTAGCCGTAGTTAAATTATTGTATCAACGTTAGACTACATGCAATTTGTTGTTTATTGTAAACTTTTTATTTCGTGTCAAGCTGTTGATCTTCCAAAATAAAGATTTCAGTATTACGCACAATCATAACTCTGCATTGCCCAGTGCATATATCTCACTTTACCTACGCTACTTACCCATTGTGACATAATCACAGATTCAAATTACAATTAATCGTTATGGTTGATTCGTGCCGCAACTCGATACGTCTGTTGATTTAATCGATACGAAGAAGCTCAGTGACTCTGAATAGACAATAAATGTTAATGCTGGAAAACGACTCGTTGCAGTTGACTGCTTGGTGTTGAATAACATGCATACAAGCCATTCGTTATTTTATATAGTTGTCTGAGACGGTCAATAATGAAAACTGTTACTAAACGGAACGAAGCGAATCTGATACTTGATCAGCACCATCCTCGGTACTGGTGTATCCCTGCGCTCACCAACCCGCCTGCCAAGCGTGGTGAGTATGGCAAAAACCCCAAATGATTGACACAAATAAATTGCGGCCCTAGTCCGGCGGCCCGCTATTCCGGGCTACGGTAGCGGCCACGGTTACGGCGGGGCAAGGGGTGCTAAGAATCTCCGGCGAGATCCGGCTACAAATAAGGTGGCAGGTAGCAGATGGATGTCAACTGCAAGGGATCGGTCCGCGTGGAATCATTAGGGGAGGCCTTCGTTCAGCAGTGGACTTTCTAGGTTGTAATGATGATGATGACCATCGCGATAACGTTGATAAGCGGCTAACTTCGTACTACAACAGAGCGTAGCGGAAGAGGGCAGCCGAGTCGAGGAATTTATTGTTTTTCCATCGTTGAGTGCAGACCTCCTAGCTAGGACTGTTATGCGTTTCGTTTATTTTTTTGTAACTACTTGATTTTGTATTTGTATTGTTTTAGTTCAAATAAGTCGCTATTTTTATTTGCTTGATTTACCCTATTTACGCTAAGAAGACCCTATTCCGACTAGGAATCAATTTCTGTCAACACCGATCACACCCTAGTCACGGGTTTTAGATCGCTTACTTAAATTATTTCATAAACGTACATTTTCAGAAACACAGAAGTGAATGCACTCCATTTTATCATGAGGATATCGAAACTGAAATACGTAATTAGGCTCAAATCAAGTTTGCTGCTTGTTTATCCAAAGGAAATTTCAATTGAAAACCTTTCTTAAATAATTTGATTGTCATTGACCAATTGTGTTTCTATCTATGGAGTATTAAACTAAATCTGTGGCTAATGTACAGTGTGTGTGTCCACCGACCTCTGGTCCGCAACTGAATGCTGTGTTGTAACGCAGTGGCGTGCATCATATTATGCACATAAGCAGTGCATACCCCTGTGCGTCCAGACAATCCACATCGACAACATATTAAATATATTCCCACTTATTCGACCAATTTTTTGATACATATTTGTTACCATTGGCTGCTTGCTGTCCATCAACAGCACTCAATTTGACAAACATGTAAGTTATTCATTGTTTTTGCGATTAGTGTCACTTACTTTGCACACCCGACTCTAATCTCTGTGCACGCCACTGGTTGTACACTAGACCCACGAGTGTGACGGCAACTTTAAGATATTTCCAGAGCTGTGGAAACAAATGTGTAGGGTGAATTATACGAGAAACACGATTTTTTGCCTGGTTATTGGGATAATCCAATATTGCAGCAATGCAATACTCTTTTCAATCTCGATCCTTGAATTATGGTTAATGCAACTTATCATTGATTGCGGAGAGTCACGTCTTCGAAACTGATCTGAATCCAAATGATGTGAGAATGAATGATGACAGACGTCTCAAATGCGCCGAAGTGCATTATTCGTTTTGTTTTGTCTGTGCATTGAATTGCAATTAGGTTTTGATGAGAGTATTTTTACGATCGGTCGTGTATGGATATTAGCTGATAAACTCGAGCGTTTATTTATGATCCAATACAAGGATTGCATTGTAGGTACACACTTGAGAGGTTTTTAACTGAATCGTAAAATTTTATGTATTGACCTGTGGGATTGAGAAGCCGGCTACTGCACCAAGGGTTCTGGGTTATAAACCCGTGTAGTACCTATACCTAACGTATCATATATTTCAGGTACGATTTATGCTATCGAGAGGGGTGAATCTTTGTTTAGTTTGACCTCTTCAAACTAATGCAGTCTAGCAATAAACAAAATTGCCTTCTGAACCACGGAGGTAATCGTGATATTATTTCGGTTACCCCCAATAGTAATATATTATATTCATAACAATAATATTAATATATAATGGTTAAAAACAATTGGCCATCGGAAAGTGTTAGACTTGCGTGATGAAGCGCTAGTCGCTATGTCAATCTCGAGAAACTTGTCGATAAAATGCAGTTATTTATACGCATTTGTGAAAGCCTATGGCCAACAGTGGTGACATTGTTAGAGGATTCTATACGCGTGTGTAGGGATGGGATAAATATCGATAAAGTAAATCAAAGCTTTCTCATTTAATTCATAATAAAGTCAACTTCTAAAAACCGCTTGAAAACCAAACCATTTATTAATATCTATACTGTTATATGTTTTGACAGTGCCCTGCTGAATTTATCGATACTTTGCCTTTCCGATAATCTGAGACGAGTTAGAAACGGTAGAACCCAAGTAAGGTTTAACGAGGGAACGCTGCTGAACGTTAACTGCTTAATATTGTGTCTTAAACCCTCGGGAAGATACCATTGTGAGGTGATAAAAAAATCATATTTTACAATTTTTTTTAAACAAAATAAAATTCAACGTCATGTAATCTCTATTTTCCTAGGTTCGATTAAGGTAAAAGTGCATTCCGTGGCAGCCTTTAACTGATTCTTACCATTATTAATAAGACTATAAGATTAAAACTGCATTATTCTTATTTTAATGGTTGTAATAAATAAGTCATTGTATACCAAAATAAATCTATCGACATTTCCACAGCACTAATGTCGCGGAACTTTTTAACACGACGCGTCGACTGGTGCACGTGCCTGTCGAATGAAAACTTGCAAATTTTAAGTTAAAAAGTGTAATGATATATATAAACATATACCAACAAGATGCAGGCTACGCTTCAACCTATCTACTGCTGGACAAAGTACTCCCACATTATATGCCAGATATCGCGGTCCTCAGCTTACCTGATCTAGAATGCTGCAAACACCTAACGTTGCCAAGACGCGGTCTCCACTCTAGAACTCGCCTGCTCCAACGGCCATCGGTTCTGCGATCGGCCCATTGCCATTGCCGCTTGATGACCCATGTGGTGTAATTGGTTGAGATGACAGCTCTTACACCAAGAGTTCCGAGTTCGATCCCCGGGCAGTACAAACATTTGTGTGCATGATCATGTCTGTTTGTATAGCTCTGGGTGTTTTCTATGTACCTATAATATGTATGTATTTACAAAAAAGTATGTTGATCCGTAGTTAAGTACCCATATTACAGGCTAACTGCTTAGTTTGGGACTAGATGGCGCTGTGTGAATGTCAGTGGATATTTATTATTGCCAAGCCAATCCAACTTGCTGTACCATATCAACAGAAACGCATAAAACTTTCTTACATTTTTGAAATATTCTTACGCCATTCAAGAAACGTGGCTGTAAAAAATATTTGTCGTAACGCTGTCCGTTTTATACATGTGTGACATTAATTACGATAGTTGCGTAAAGGGCAACGCCATATTGAAATCTACGTGAGCGAAATGACAAGTTGGTTGCGTGAACCCAGGGCGTTGCTAAGTGATATGCTTTTACTTTTATCAATATACTAGCAACCCGCCCATGCTTCGCACGGGTGCAATGGTGATATTCGTAATATGCATGTTCCCGCCTGCCCGGTCGGCCGGTACCGCCGCAAACGCTACGTACTGCAATTTTCAAATCTGTAATATCTTCGAAAATATTCATTTAAACCATATGCTGTAAAAGGCCATATAGATCTATATTCGACAATGCATGAATTAATTAATTAATTGACAATGTATTTAAGGTATTTAATTGGATAAGGATTAATGCTGTATTGGTTAAAATTACTTGGAAAATTAGTAAAAATAGCCCTATATACGATAAATAGCGGCATTCCTTTCTAACTCTATTTAAGCAAAGATCAATGCTTGAGTCTCGTTCGAGAATACAGGCCTTCATGTAATATTTAACAGTTGGCAGCCCTGTGGCTGTGTTGTAATTAACTCATACCATGGACACACCGCTCGATTTAGCGGCAACTTGCAAAAGAGTACCATTTTAGTTGGTACTCTATGCTGTTGCTAAATACCCAAGTTTAATGGCGCTTGTATATAACTTTTATAGTGTATAACAATCTGCATGTTGACTGGGTTAAAAAAAAATCTAAAACGATTAGCATGAAATTTCTTACATCTCAGTACCTCAAACTTCGAGTATAGTAATGGTCAATATGATTCCAAATATCGAATTCCTTTATTAATATTAATTTTATTTCGGACAGTTGACAAGACAGACACTTATAACTTTGACAATATACATACGTAAGCGATACAAACAAGTACAAGCCTTAATTAAAACTGCCACGACAAGCACAGCTGAAATGGCTGGAATGCCTTAGTTTTGCAAATTGAAGGTAACAGAATTTAAATGTTATGAAAAATACTATATTTAAATATAATAATATACCCTTGTTCAATGAAATACTAAAACTGTATCAAAAGTTCCTTAGTTGATAATCTAACTCCGTCACGTCATAAACGATCATGCCATACAAAATACATGGAAAAAAATAATAAGTTTACAAGCTTCTGTTTGTCGCCCTGTTTATGTCAGCTAATCTGAACGGCTGGGCCAATTTCCACGGGACGTCAACTGGTAGAAAGCTGATGTAATAAAGCGTTGCTAGTAGGATTCCTTTGATATGTCCCTCTTCTACCTATTACAATGCTGTAATGCTGCACATAGGTCTTCTTTTTGCACCAGATATACAGGTCATCCGCGCTACTACCTTTCGGAAGTCATCGATCTATTGGGCCGGAAGATTCGGTCTCCACACCAGAACTCGCCTCGTCTGCTCCACGCTTTTCATTCAATATCTTTGGGACTAAAAATAAAATACATTAAGCCGTACCGTTCCAGAAAAAGGACGATCGTTACTTAGAACTTCAAAAATCATGTCAGAAGCCGTGAAACGATGCAAAATCTGACACCAGGTTTGATCGTGCTACTTATCAACGCGCCATATTGACGAATGGCTGCTTCAATAACTCATCATCATCAGCTCATTAAAGGTGGGCTCGAGCCCACCCGTAAAGGGTGTATATGCCGTAGTCGTCCACGGGACCAGTGCGAATTGGTCGACGCACAACCAATGAAAATCTTACGATGTTTTTCTTCACCGTAAGAGCGCCGGCTAACGTACATGTAATTTCGAAAATTCTAAAAAACATTGGTATTGGGATTAGAATCTGCGCCCTCCCGATCGAAAGGCAACGATCCATAGCTCATCGATTATTTCCATTCCAGGGGTCGGATCCTCGCGTGGCAACCTGCCGCGGCCGTCTGCAGACCCGCCGCTGCCAGCTCAACCAGGAGATCAACAAGGAGCTGCGATTGCGGGCCGGTGCCGAAAACCTATTTAAGGTTGGTATTTGAGTGTTTTCATCATATCAGCTCTAACTCTGCAGTGATAACATTTGCACACATCTGTCATGGTAAGCATATCAATCTGTCATGGTCAGGCATATAAGTCTGTCGGTCAGGCATATCAATCTGTCATGGTCAGGCATATCACTTACCACCAGGTGAGCGAACTGACCTTCCCGTTCAGTTAGCGTCATAAAAAATACACACATATGCAGACACACACTCGCAAGCACGCAGGCAAACGCGCGTGGTCACACATACCGAGTTCCATTTCGGGAGCTTTTAGTCCTATCTCTGCTGCAACATAATATGCAACTCACGCGCATAAAAGTTTCAGTCAACGGGACGTGCTAGATGACTCAGACGATCCGAAGTTTTTTAGCAGCCAAAGTACTTGTAGTAACCGAAGTAGTTGTAGTAGCCGAACTTTCCTTGTTTCTGTTAAATTGTGCATTAGTATCTGAGTACTCACAAATCGTTTGGCTATTTCTCTTGTCGTTAAACAAAACACAACAACACTAAGTTGTTTTACTCCAAAACACTATAAGACATTATGTAAATCAGTTCTCACTCAATGTCAGAGGTCGGGGACCGCAAGAAAGGGTGTCACGCACCGGCGCACGCGCATTCGGACGTTCACTTACGCGCCATTGTGCAGAAATGAAAAAAGTTCACGATGACTCATATACTTTTTTATCATGTTATTTTAGTTTAATTTTCATTTAAATCAATTTAAAATCCCCTCACTACGAACCTTAGTGGTATTTTGTACGGGACTTGATATATATGAATATTGTAACAATTTTTTATATGGTAATTATAAATAAATAAAAAAACAATTTAGTCAACACCTGGACTTCTACACTGAAAATGGGACAGTGGGCTTGTTGGAGATCCTAAAGATGCATTAAATGTTATCTGCCAGGATTACTATTTTTAACTGACTTCAAAAATGAAAATACATTTTTATTTTTGTTAACGGATATCTTTTGTTGTATATGAACCGATATTTATGATTCTTTTTGTTGAAAAGAGGGTACTTCAGAGATGGTCCCGTGACACGGTAGACAGGGTTTGATGAAAGGAGAATAGAGAAATAGAGGGAATTCAAAATTATTATTCAACCATTTCTGATAACCTAGCTCAAAAAATCCATTTTGCTTTTTAATTTGTGGTCGGTATTTTTTTGTTAATTTGTTTTAAAAATGCAATAATTTTTATTTTTTTATAAATGATCCACATTCAGACAGCGCATTCATATATGGAGTGCACGCCACTGATCAATACCCGTGTGGTGTAATGGTTGTAAATTCGGCTGTTTCACCAAGAGCTCCAGGTTCGATGCCCGGGCAGTTCAAACATTTGTGTGAACATGTCCTTTTCTTGGTTTTCCTATGTATAAAAATGTTTTTATAACAAGTATAGGTATATAAGTTTATTTGTCATTTATTTCGTTTACCCATTATACAAGCTTTGTGATTAAATTGGTGCTATATGGCGCCGTGTGAATGCTGATTACTTATTTAATAATAATAATCTTTGTTTAATAATATTTTATAATAATCCTTCCACATCTGCCCACAGGCCACGACTAACAGGAAACTGCGCGAGACCGTTGCCCTCGAGCTGAGCTTCGTCAACTCCAACCTTCAACTGCTAAAGGAACAGTTGGCCGAGCTGAACTCCTCCGTGGAACTCTACCAAAGTGACAGGTATGCCTCAGAAATTTGGTAGATCTCTGTCGCAAAAGCAATATAGAATCTTTAGCGTGTCTATTTTTGTTTCATATGTACTTTTGTGAACCAAATAAATTATTTCTTTCTTTCTTTCTATTTATCAACCTGGGAAAAATCACACACGCTTTGACAATGCGGTTTGGCCGCGAGTTTCGTACCCCCCGACTACGCTTAGATCAGGTGATCAATGATCAGACTTAAACTAACGTTGAGATTATAAGAATTCGATTAGAAACTATAAGATCACGGTGCGAAGGCAGTGAAGACTGAAACAAATCTTTAGTTAATGGTTTCCTTTACACTGCATATTTCATGGACAGGCGTACTGTTAACCATATATATACTTATAGTCATCAGCTCATTAAATGTCCGCAACGAGGGGCGCGAGTCTACCTGTAAAGTGTGTACAGGCCTTAGTCGTCCACGCAGGCTCAGTGCGGATTGGCCGTCTTCACGTACAACCTTTGAATTTCTTCGTAGGCGTGCGCAAGTTTCCTCACGATGTTTTCTTCACCGTAAGTACGCCGAATAAACGAACATATCACTTTCGAAAATTCGAAAACGTTTTGAAACATGGCGGGATTTGAACTAGCACCCTCCAGATCAGAAAGCAACAGTCCACATCATTGAGGCAACTATCTCCTACCATCTATACTTATATGGATACTAAATTGTCTTACTAGACAACTACTGCATTGTCTGGTGCATTATTTTTTGTAGGAGTTGTTGTTTTTAAAATTCTCAAACATAAACTGCCCAAGGCATCATAATCATATTAACCGTTTTGGGTGCAAATTTACATACCTAATAAGGACGCTTATGGAGCAAATAAACTGTTAGTGATGTGACTAGGGCTGCCTTCCCCTCATGACTTGTGGAAGTAATATGTGCGATGTCAAAAAACATCTTTTCTTGTTTTAATATTTCATAGGTATGCAAACTGGGGCGGGTCGCTAGTATCATAATAATCCAGTCGTATTGTAAAAATCGATAAACCATTTTTTTATGTAATAAGTGAACAGGACGGTCAGGACGCTCACCTGATGGTAAGTGATACGCCTGACCATGACAGAATGGCATTGAAGGAGACCAACAACTGATAAGCAGTTATTATCCTCCATCAATGCCACACTGCACCCAACACCAGAGGCAACAGTTGTTAGGTCTCTTATACCCGGTAATTTTACTAGCTACAGCCCGACCTCATCCCGAAACACAGAAGTACATAACACTCCTGTTTCACGGGACGATATGAGGCACTGCGGTGGTACCTACCTAGACGACTCAGTATCGAGTCTAACACCTATTAAACGCAGGTGTTGGATAACATATATTATTGCTTTCTATACCATGAAGGCAAACACGAAGATTACCGCATTCCATATAACTCCAATTTAAAATTTATTAGTAGCTTTTTTACATGATCCACTAACCTATAACGTGTCACTGTAAGGCGCAGCACATTATAGCTATGGAGATATGATTCAAGACCATAACGCACCACGCGGACCTAATGCGAATTGTGGTCACCCCTCCTATAACTGATCATTGCCATAGTTGTTTGACTAGCAAGATTGTCAAGCGTTTAAGTATTTCGTAACGTAATTTTTAAGATTTTAAACGCCCTCTCTCACCATGTTATGCACAGTACAGTTTTAGAACAAAACTCATGCTGGCATACAATACAGTCCAGTGGAAATTGCTGAATTTTGTGCCAAGCGATATTTATGAGGCCTCTGGTCTTGCAAATGTGCTCAAACGCTGGTGCCGTTTAAGACACCGGGTCTTAATTCCACTATTTTACTTGAAATTACGACACTTTACAATCCAACTGAAAATTTGGTATTCCCGTACAACTTTTCTGTTAATGGTTTACAATGGTGATTATCTATATAATCAACATTTGCGGTTTCGGAACTTAATGTCTTCAAAGCCCTAAATTTTGTAATACTATATTAAGTTTATGTATATTATGACTTCAGATAAGTTCAGTGCTCTCATAAAAAAATATATTTACGAATTAATTTACTCGTGATCATTCAAAATAATATCTGTGATAAAATATCACGTGAATTTCAACAGCATCCCTAAAAGGCACGGGACAGGCGGGCCATGTACAAAAACTCGAAATGGCACATAATGAGGGTAATAGAGTTTAAGATGAGCCTCTCGGGCCTTGCAGCATCCCGCGTGAATGTGGTAATGCCTGTAATGATAAATAATAGCTCATGTACTTTGCAAAAAAAAGTTCGAAATACTTTGGCTTGGACAGTTTGAGTAGCCCCGTATATCGTCGTGTCATGCATACCCTATATTATCTGTGTAACTTTTAAAATACTTCTTATTGATGCCTGGACAGTAACTTCGGACCGAAACGGAGGGATTAGTGACCCTGTCATATACACCAGGAGTTGAGATTGCTATCTAGGACCAATGATATTCTGTATAATCTAAATGTAGGCTCTTTGTTTAGGTAAATTGCCGCTCACGCGAAATATGTGCATGTGTGTTGTTGCTGCAGTTGGAACATTTTTCAGTTGTTTTGAGAACATATCACGAATATATTCTTTTTGCATCATTATCTAGGACAGACACATTTGTGTACGAAATGTTTGTTATAAATACTTACCTATTATTTTATCTGTGCCTATACTATGCATTCATTTACTTCTGTCCCGCTTAACATTCGTGCGTTTGGTATATCGTTCTTTTTTATACGTATTATACAAGCGTAACGCCGTTTATATAAATGTTAATGCCTAATATATTTTGACGACCCATTTGGTAAAATGGCACACCAATGATTCCGGGCTTGATACCCGTGCAGTACTAACATTTGTGTGTATGATGAACATGGTTTACTTTCTTGGGTGTTTATGTATTTACCAAAAAATGCATGCATTCTCCAAATTACTTGTAATTTTATTCATAAATAGACATATCATCACAAGAAAATTTTTAAATTCCCCAAGAACCTATGTTACATTTAATTAATCCGTTCCCAGGTTCAATTCGAATTAAGAAAGAGCACGTAAAAAGTTTTGTTTCCGCCATTGTTGCGGTTTCCCGCGCTAGGCCGCCATATTGCGACCACAGAGATTGGAATTCGCGGGGAAAACATTTGTATAGCATGAAAGCGATCAGTTTTTGGAATTCCAATTTTTTAATAAACTTTTCATTCTACGGGAACGTTTAAAATACTTTCATTTGAACAGTAGTGACTTTAAAAGATAACTCCTTAGGTTACTCCCACAAACATGTTTTATTATAAATTAATTGCTAAGTTACATAACAGATTCTTATTTTAAGAGTAAGTGGTACTGGGTATATTTCAATGAAACGATCTCCGATAAACAATCTGAGTTGTAGAGGTAGTCTCGCGCCCCACAGTAAAAATATAATTATGGAAAAAATATTATTGAATAAAAATTTTATGGCATACGTTACTAGGTTTCAAGTGATTTTATTTAATTTTTCCTTCGACCTGAATATCCTATCCGATTGTTGATATTTATCTTCATCATTAGATCTCACGGCAGGGCACAGGATGTCTTCCCGCAAAGCATAGCTTACTCGAAACCTACCTTGTCCACATAAAAATAACTTCCTAAGTCTCGGTCTTACTTAGCCCACTAGCAGTAGCGCACCATTACTTCAATCAATTGTCAAATAAAAAAAGATAACTTTGCCGGTAACTTTAGTTCTCCCACGTTCATCATTTCTGATTTTATTCCTGAGAGAACATAGCCCGCTCCGATGTCCGTTGGTGTCCACGTCTCTGTATACTTGTAGGACGCATTGCTTAGACTTTTGCCTAGATAAGCAATTGCCATTTTTAGGATTCCATAGCCAAATGGCAAAAACGGAACAGATTCGTCATTACTGGCTGTTTGTCCGTATATCTCAGCAACTTTTCTCCAAAACTATAGGAACTGTTGAAATTTTGTGAGTTTATGTATTCTATGATCCACATTAAGATTTTCATAAGAAACTTAAAAAAATAAGGATTACTATGTGTAACTTTTATAAATTTTATGTTTCTTGTGAAGTTTCTTCTAGAACTCAAAATATATTGTTTCGTCAAACTCACACGTGCGGAGTATAAGTGTTAAAAATAAATCGAGTTTTTAATATTTTTATATATATTTAATAGTTTGCGCGATATACACATCCAAAGTGGTAAAATGCGCTGCATCGCTTTCTCAAAAAATGAAATTGCATTGCTAAATCACACAAAATGTTAAATGAACTATATTTCTTTGCAGTAAAGAATGTGTAATGCCAATGATCCCACTTGGCCTAAAAGAAACCAAAGAGGTCGATTTCCGGGAGCCGTTCAAAGACTTCATCATGGAGCACTACAGTGAAGATCCCGCCATGTATGAAGACGCCATTTCAGATTTCATGGACATGAGACAGGTATTTACTAAACAAACACCCTTTTATCTTCGAATCGTGCTGTTGGACGCAGAAGGCCTTCGCAGCTTCACGGGGTAAGTAGCTCTACGCCTAAAACAGATGGTCGACAGCCTAATCCTACATTCATCGTACCATACAGCTTTGCTTACAAAAATAGTCCAATTACCGGGTATAAGAGAACTAACATCTGTTGTCTCGGGTGACGGGCGCAGTGCGGCATTGATGGAGAATAATAATAATAACTGTTTATCTGTTGTTGGTCTCAATCAATGCCGTTCTGTTTTGGTCAGGCGTATCACGATGCCCCTTCGGTCTAGCCGGCCCTTTCGTGACAAATAATGGCTCTTAAACAGAAGCTTAATTTAACCCTTTGACCGCCAATGACGCATTAAAGGCGCCAAACACAATAGATTTTCTATTGTGTCTCAATGATATTCTGTATATATAAAGGTAGATACGCCATCTGTGCCTCAAAAACGAACCACCGAAGAGAGTACAGTTTGTACTCTTTTGTTTAGGTAAATATACGCTCATTCGAAATATGTGTATGTGTGCTGTCACTGCATTCGGAACACTTTTTTCGACTGTTTTGTGAGCATATCACGAATCTATACTTTTTACTTCATTGTTGTGTCTGGATTCCTGGCGTTCAGTGGGATAAAGGGCTGACAGATTTTTTTCAAGTTTCTACACAACATTTATTCTTTCAGGCGATGCGGACTCCAGTACGGTCCACAGCCGGCGTGGCACTCCTGTTCAAATACTACAACCAGTTGTATTACATAGAACGGAGGTTTTTCCCTCCAGACCGGTCTTTGGGAGTCTACTTTGAGTGGTTCGATTCGTTAACAGGTAAATAAATTATTACCGATAACCTTATGTGTGATGGACCGAATACCAGCGAAAGGCCGCTGGTGGAGCCTGGATGAGAAAAGCAGGAGACTGGGATATCAGACGCAGCATGTGTGAGGCCTAAGTCAAGCAGTGGACTGCTTTAGTTTGAGGAGAGAAAGAAAGAGAGCCTTGTTTATGTTGGTATGTCACCAAAACCTTCTTCGTTGCAAAAAAATCTTTTAGCGCTAAAACCTCGCGGAGATCCGCCGTTGAGGACACGATGGACTCTTCCCTACTTTTGCTATTTTTTGTAATGTATAGTCATTTTTTATCCAGTTTTCAAAAGTAACTTTTAGAAAATTATTTCAAATGCAGCAATAAATCATATTCAAAACTTGTTAAAAGGTAACGAATATTCATGATTTTTAATCACAAACTCTTGAAAGGCTGAATCCGCGCATGATCCAAACTTTGCGCGAGATACCCTTCCAACCAAGTTTCGAGACAACACATAACTTTCGCAATCAACTTGGAAAGTCCTCACAAAATGACCAAATTAAAAGTGTCCTATATTGAATGGCATGTTTATTAAGATTAATTAATGATAAAGAAACCAATAGATACATGTGGCTCAATGGTGTGGACTATCGCCTTCCTACCAGGAGGGCTGAGGTTCAAATACCGAAGCACGCCTGCGAAGAGATTCAAAGGTTGTGTGTGAAGTCGTCCAATCCGCACTGGCCCGCGTGGACGACTTAGGCCTAATCACCCTATACGGGTAGGCTCGTGCCCCTCGGTGGGGACATTTAATGAGCTGATGATGATGAAAGAAACAAAACTCTTATGTCAGATTCGTAGGAATGAAAGTTCTAACTGCAGGAGTGTATATAAGGTCATCCGAGTCACCATGTACAGTATAGTTAAATAAAAAAAATATTATGTTTCAGGAGTCCCATCATGTCAGAGAACAGTGGCTTTTGAGAAAGCATGCGTCTTGTTCAACATGGCGGGTATCTACACGCAAATTGGCGCTAAACAGGTAAACATTCAACTTTTACGATGATCGTGCAACTATAGATTTTGTATCAAATAAATTATACTGAATTGATAAAAATAAATCCACTTAATCGGAGAATAGGTACAAATAACGAGGAACTGGCAACACAATCTTTAACCCTTTGCATGCCAATGACTCTTTAAGGCAGCAGAAACAATAGATTTGCTATTGTGTCTGGATTCCTGGCGATCAAAGGGCTAAACAAAATGTTACTCGTAGCTCAATCAGGGACTCGATAGCGAGTTTTTCTTAATTCTTTTTGTTACGACCTGGAATTATACAACGACCAAAAAAAGGCGGTGTCGTTAATTACATACAACACGAAAACGAACACGTACAAACATCATCATCAGCTCATTATACGTCCCCACCGAGGGGCAAAAGCCTACCCGTATAGGGTGTATAGGCCTTAGTCGTCCACGCGGACCCAATGCGGATTGGCCGACATCACGCAAAACCACCCACATTTTCGCGATAATTATTGCGTTGATGGGCGTTAAACCTTAGTGTGGCCCCAGCATAATTAGATGCCGAGGCAGTGTGAAGTATTTGACATTTTGTATTAGTCAGTGAAACTTTCAAACGGTTTTAATAATACATAATTCGATACGAAAACTAAATGTAAATGCTATCGATCAAAACAATTATTATGTGAACAGATTTTTTTTAATTAAACGTTTAAAGCTCTATCTTTATCTTGTTCCACAATAATATTAAGACTAAATGAATAAACACGATGTAAACAAAACCTGACGCAACTAAAATAAAACACATTATAAACACAAAATAAGTGAAAATGTGTGAGTAATAAGTAAGTACTTACCTTATTCGTTCAAACGAATGTCCGGAAATTATTTCACAACACTTTTGTCCACTTAAATCACAGTATTTTTGTTGTAATTATTAATACAATAGTAATTTTCAAAACTATTTTGTCACAACCGCCAATACGTCAGTGTCAGTACTAACCTCGTACTAACATCGTCAATACTTGTGAATACTAGAGGGCGCTAAAATCGTGCTCCTCTGACAATGAACCATAATAATGTCCTCTGAGCACGACTTATATCAAGCGATGATCTTTACTGAATAGAATTAGAAAGAGATAGCGCTCTGCGCAATAAATAGTGCCAACCCTTTCTAACTCAGTTTAAGTAAATACAAATACTTTATATACTATGAAAAGATCAACATTGAGTCTCGTTCTAGAATACGGGCCTCAAAGCCATATCACATACCCATAGGGGTACCTTAAACCTGTAATAGGACAAAGGCTGGTTCATGAAGAATTGACGGTAAAAATCATCTGTGTAAAAGATAAAACATATTTTTGGCAAAGGGTTATTATGGTAGGCACCTATAACTCAGCTTTATCGAAACTAACAAAATTTCAAACCACTCATCATCGACGCCAACCCGACAACGTCCCACACGCAGCATGGCTATGGAGAGTACCACCAGAAGCACAGAGGGACTCGAGATAATATGTTTTGGTCACCCATCCTAGGACTGATCATTGCGATCATTGCTTCACTTGTACGATCGTCAACAGAACGTCCGCTACGCCATCGAGCCCTATACTATTTTTTAAACGATTTCCTTTATGTCCCAGGACCGAAATACCTGCGCAGGCTTAGACGGAGCAGTGGATGCCCTACTCAGAGCCGCCGGTACCCTCCGGTACATTCATGAGAACTTCACGAACGCGCCATCTGTCGACCTCGCTGCGGACACGTTGCTCGTGCTCGGCGCGCTTATGACGGTACTTAATTCTTTTACTCTAAACTAGATGGCGTTATTTGTCATAATTAAGTACTAATTTTTTTTCAAGTTCAAGTAAAACAATTGAGACTGGATTTTTGTGAATTATTCATGATTTGTCGGCTACAAAAAAAAATGGGTTTCATACACTAGCCGTACAAGACATTTTCGTACTTCATCATATTTATCTGTCTGTCATATTATATAATCATCGGTTAATCCATCGCTGAGTATCCATAACATAAGTCTTGTACTTAAAAAAACTTTACTTGATTTTGAACTATTAATCAGAAATACTTACCGACGATAAATTAATCCAGTAAATGTAGAATCAAATCACAATTGAAATCAAAAGCACCAATCGTTATAGGCGCAAGCCCGCGAATGCCTGTTCGAGAAACTACAACTGCAAGCGCGCGAAGCTTGCGGACGTGACCGCGAGCTCCGAGACGACCTCGACATGTGCCTCGACCTAGCGCAGGAAAGCGCCCAACTGGCTCACACCTACCGTCAGCTGTATGAGAAGGTACGCGATGCCGTCAACAGATGGCGCTGTGTGCTTGATAAATCGCGCTTGTAATATTTGCGTGTTGCATCGACACTAAGATTTGAAAGATATAATTAATAAAAAAATATTTAATTTATTTTTATATAATTACAGTGTTTTTCGTTAGTATAGTTTACTATAAATATTTAATATCAGACCAATGATAACGTTATTATATAATTAAAGTTTATTTGTATGTACTGAAGTAAACTTTACCATTGCATATATATTTTGCTTTAAGGCTTTGTTCAGCAGTAGAAATCTTGTAGCTGATATGATGATATTTTAATTGTTGCTTAAAAGAGAAAAAATAAGAGTCCAATCTCGCACTTCGACAAACGTGAAACATTTTTTGTTGTACATACTTTTATGATCGTATATGTTATATTTGATTTTGCACTTTCCAACAAACACCTATTCACAAATAAAAATATACCATATTGTAACTATCCCTACATTAAAATTGTATTTTTGAATGTATTATGTAAATATATTATACATACTAANTTATCCACTTTTTGCTTCTACTTTGTACTAGGTATCCATATGTAATTGATCACCTTTCTTTCTTAAATATAAGAAGTACCTTATCTTATATTAATATTTGAAATTACAACACATGCGAACAAATCATAATTTCAGCTATTGGACGTCCAGAGCTGAACGTAGGCCTTCTTCCATTCATGATGCGCTGGCGATGAGTTGAAGAAAGTTTAGGATTGATTTGGCTTTCAATACATTTAATAACTTATATTACGTATAAATACTTAAGTACTATTATGAGTGTACATATTTTTATTTTTTTTATGAGGTACATATGCTATATTTTATTTCCTAAGTAAACGGGACGGTCAGTGCGCTTACCTGGTACTAAGTGATACGCCTAACCATGACAGATGCTATGCTGAAGAAAATTTACAATAGTAAATAGTTATTATTTTCCGTCAATACTGTCCTGTGCCCGTCACAAGTCGACAAATGTTAGATCTCTTATATACGGTAATTTTATAGCTACAGTCTCCTCATCTCAGAAGTGCAAATACTCTTATTTCAAGAAACGATATCTGACACTGCGGTGATACCTACCTAGATGACTCCATCCTGATCTAGTAAATTAGAAGAAAACCCCGAAAATTTTGTAGCCCGAACTTTTCTACAATGGATTGATTTAATCATTTTAGAAGTAGATATGTTATATTGATCTATTATTGAATTATTTATAAAATTATTCTGTATTAAAAGCAGTTTCTTTTTCTTAAAGGTAAAATATAAAAATGATCATAAATTTTTGAATTTGAAATTATGGTTCTACATCTTGTTTGTCAGCATTTATGAGCAAGGAGTTTTGATAATTCTTATTTATAACAGTTGGTATCTTTTTATATAATTAATTTATCTTAGTAATATGGTCGATACTAAAAACGCTTTTGTTATTGTTTATTTATATACAAATAAGCTTCTCTAGCCAATCTTACGCAAAACTTGTTGCATCTACCTACTCTAAATAATATAATATATAAGCGCAGTCATTTTATTAAGTATACATTTGTTTAAATACATTAACAACGGACCAAATGATTAAGAAAGATAAGTTTTTTGTATTACAAATGTTTTTCACTCAGCTAAGTTAATCAAATTATTGCATACATATTCTTTTATAATAAGAAGGTACCTAGTAGCTAATATTTATAATGTAAACTCTAAATATTTTTATTTTAACCTATTTACAGGTACGTTTGAATCCTCAATTATTATTATTATATTATATATATTAAATGACTCTACACCGGTTCGTAAAAAGTAGGATCCAGCAAGAAATTCAATAGACACTCTTTTAAAAATTTAATTGTTATGTATTTTGTTTGATTTAATTATATTTAAGAAATAGCTACTGGTATTAAATCGAGCCTTTACAAAATAAAGGTTTAATTTGATATTTTATACCTACGTTATAAAAGGAGATTCAAATTTTTTTTTTACGCCTTTAATTGAACAATTCGAAACTTTTAATTACTTCAATTATAATTTAAAAGTCATTCTATTCGAAAAGCCGGGTACACATGTGCACAGTTTTATTTCAGCTCTAAATTTTTGTCGTCCGGTACGCATTAAATGGGCCGTACGATTCGGCGTCTTTCACCTTTTTATTTTACTGTTTATTCCAGACATCCTTTGAACGTTTCGGACGACTGTTTTAATTTTAATTCGAATGGTTTGATTGCTTTTATTGTGTCGTGTTCGATTTGATTCTATTTGAGGTGACATGTTTTGAAACATTCGACTTTGAGATGCGTGTCTTAATGAGTTATGGTATAATTAGAATGGCGACGATATGCCTTGCCAGATTACTTTGTATGGTTGAACTGGGTACCTATATGTTGTATTGAATTATTTATGCATCCTCCAATTAAATTTATACAGACTTATAATTAACCCATGTTTTATTTTCATTAAAACAAAAATATCCTATTATTATGTATAGTTACCTATTAAAAATATAATATAGCCGTATTTGAATAAAAAATCTTAAAAAGATAAGAAATGTATAAACATAAGAACTTATAATCAGTTTTACGGATCTTGTAATTTAATTTTCTGACAAGCTTATTTCAAACGATACTAAATCAGAGCTTCCAGCTAATTATTCATATTTTAATAGCCGTTGATTCGCAAAGCTCAGGATATAATAACACTTAATGCTCCGTGACAAGTGGACAGTTCAAATCCACGGAGTTCACAAGATTTACTGCTGCACGCTACGATTTCACGGCAACAAGTCTTTTCAATTTATAATTGTGTCTATTCGATATAATTTTCAATAGCATTGTTATTTCAATAAATACAAATATTGTTTTTTTTTGTTATATAAAAAATATAGAAATCATACTCACTCAAACTATTTGCAAAGTGAACCAACTTTTATAAAAAAAACACAATTGAAAATTGTAGCCGAAATGATTCACTATAATCCCACAAATCGAGTCATACACTTATCACAATGTTGAACAATTCGAAATTTGTCTATAACCGTTCGGAATTCGAACGCGTTCGAAATACGAAAACTTCGGCGCGTCACGTCGCGACGGAAAACGGTTGTTTTCCCGGCGTTCCGGCGTCGAGTGCAGCGCGCTTCTGACGAGGTGAGCGGTCGAGTTGACGAGCGTCAAGCAAGCGGGAGGCGGGGGGCGGGGCGCACCTGAGCCTCGCCACGTGATCGCCTCCGCTCTCGCTACCGTACATGAAACCGCTCTCGCTGCTTCTCGTGCGATTAGCGTAATTAGGGCTACGCAACACGGATCAGATTTCAATGGGCTGATTGATGGTTGAAGTAACGAATTTGTCTTGTTTTATTTACATAACAATTTTATAATTATTGGAACGATTTGGATATTTTTTACCTTTTCATGGTGTGAATAAAGTGTAAAGTTGTTAGACGATAATCCGTACTACTACAAATTTGAGGCTGCCAAGCATGATTCCGCTCCCGCTGCCTCTCGTGCGATTAGCGTAATTAACGCTACGCAACACGGATCAGATTTCAATGGACCGATTGATGGTCATGGCGTATGGAATTTTTGTTTTAGTTGCAAAACGATTATTGGAACGACTTGGTAATTTCTTTACCTTTTCATTCAAATGTTTTGAATAGAACGTTTGTGTTGTTGGAAACGATAATACGTACTTACATAAATTTTAAAATGATATTTTTCGTTTGAGTTAGTGTGTAGAGTTGTAGAGCTTTAGGTAAATATAAAAAATACGTGACTACTAAGTGAATACGTTACAGAAATATTTTCAGTATTTTATTTCGCATAGCCTAGGAGGAAAATATTATTACAACAGATAAAAAATTGTGTATAAAGTAGACAAGATACGAAACGTCTTAAAAAAAATAAGCAGCAGATAGAGTCTTAAAAAGTTGTACATTTTAGGTTATTTCTGTCTGGATTTACACAAGACTGACAGGTTTTAAATTTCCATGTATATTCATGTATTTTCAATGAATAGGTATGTATATCATCATTCATCATTACAACCTAGAAAGTCCACTGCTGAACGAAGGCCTCCCTAATGATTTCCACGCAGACCGATCCCTTGCAGTTGACATCCATCTGCTACCCGCCACCTTAACCAGATCATTAGTCCATCTGGTTCGGCCTACGCTTCGTTTTCCGTTACGCGGACGCCACTCGAGAACCTTTCCGCCCCATCGGCCATCGGTTCTACGCACTATGTGCCCTGCCCACTGCCACTTCAACTTGCTTATCCTGTGGGCTATGTCGGTCACTCTAGTTCTTCTAGGTATGTATATATCTACGTTAAATGTAACAAATGGTACACATTCACCACAATACGTAACTCCAACAACATTCCCTATTTTTTCATTTGATTTCCAATATTATAGCTGAAAAGTTACCTATTGTAATTAGAACTGTGAAGTTTTTATACGAGTAACAGAAGTCCCAACTCATGCCATGTTATATGTAGCGCATTTTAGCCTTCTGTGAGAAAAAAGTTTATATTTCCTTATTTATTGAGATTACCTACGAGGCTACAAGAACAAACAATAGTTTATGGTTTATATTGTTCGACTTAATCGCTGATAACTTTACGTTACAAGTAAGCAACAACTCTCCGATCAACGTTTCGGTATAATTTATGTATAATACATAAATTTACATCCGCAATGATTAAAGACGAAAGTCTTTGAGCAATGCGTCCTACCCGTACTAACATAGCTGAGTGTACATGGACACTGACTGCGGGATTGGTTCACAAGTTCAAAGTCACTCAACGCGCAATGGAGCGAGCTATGCTCGGGGTCTCTCTTAGGGATAAGATAGTAAGAGAACTTAAGTTACCGACATAGCCCGCCGGATCAGCGAGTTGAAGTGGCAGTGGGCCGGTCACGTATGTCGCAGAATCGATGGCCGTTGGAGCAGACGGGTTCTGGACCGGAGACCGCGTCTTGGCAAGCGTAGCGTAGGACGCCCGATGGACCGACGACTTGCAAAAGGTCGCTGGTGGAAGCTGGATGAGAAAAGCGGAGGACCGGGATATCTGGCGCAAAATGGGGAAGACCTATGTCCAGCAGTGGACTGCGATAGGTTGAAGAGAGAAATGTACATCGATCACTGGACATGAGACAGAAGTCATCGTCTTGTTTGCTAACTTTATCATTATTATTTAGCGATTCAAAGAAACGAAATAAAAAGTAACTACTAAAAAATATTGTAATGGAGATACTAACGGTGATGACCTTATAAAAGGTATCCTTCAAGGGTATGTCCATTCCATTTCCTCAATAAATCCACGTCAACAGTTCCTTGGCAGGTTGCAAAATAATTTGCAAAAAAAGCACTGCAAAAAAAACATGAAGAAAAAGAAATTTAATATTTACTTACACATGTGGTAGGTATCCAACGTTTGCACTCGGCCAGCCGTATACTAATTGTCGCTTCAGAAACAAAAGACGCAGACATTACGTCAAAGGAGGTCATAATTCATCATAGGGCTGCACTTAGTTCTAGTCCACGCGGGCGGACGGGGCCCATACATTTGAATGACATGACGACTGGTAAAAATGCAAGCAAATGTATCACTGGATGATGTTTACGTTATTATGTTGATGTGTAACGGCAATGAAGTGGTTAAAATTGAGCCTTCATACTGATGATAGTGACTGAAGTATGGGATACTGTCAAATTGTAAATTACAGTATTAAAATAAATAGTTAGGCAATAAATAAACTTTATTTGCTATAGTGAAGATATAATACCGGCGCCCTATACCCTAATGCATTGAGCGAAACCTAGACTTAACAATGTATGAATGTTGAAAAAAACCTACTTGCCACAATAGATTAATCTTAAGACCCACCTTATAATTAGAAATCAGTTATTAGTTCACAAAATGTATACAATAGAAATTAGTTATTAGCATGATTAAGCAAGATACAAAAATAGATACCTCAATAAGTTTTCAACAACTAATCACAGCCAATGCTAGTAGGTCAATTAAAGCGAAGGGAGCTTTACACTATGCTTGCCAAGACGCGATCTCTACTCCTGGAGTGTCAGTCCTGCAATACTTACTTACTATTCTAGCAAACTATGTCGGTTCTTTCACGAATTACAATATCCCTTATTTGATCACTTAGAGATTGCCCGTGCATAGTTTGCTTGTTGAGGGACTTTAAGTTTGTGGACTAATTCCTCAGTCAGAGTTCATGTCTTATATTCGTAGTTAGTACCGATATAACGTATTACTCAATGAATTGTATCTTTTTAATACTATGCATACTAAGTATTATAAAATAATACTTAACGTACGAGAATGGGTACTGTAAATAAGTTTTATAGATTGATATATACCTATGGGGACCTATGTCCAGCAGTGGACTGCGATAAGTTGAATAGGATTGATATATATATAATAAATATATTATATATAAATGTGTCTATTCCATGTTATACAACTAAAAACAGTAGGCATTTTAAATGATCAATACATATGCCCAATAGTAACCTGCGATAAATGAAAGCAATTATGTAACTCAACCTTTCAAAATTTTAACAGAACATACCTACCGAGGCTATTTAACGAACTAGCTAAATAAAACAGAACTAAATTCTAGACAGAAGTCGTGAGTCAAAAAATATTTCGACAAATCGCTTAGCAGTTATCAGTAGCGGTTAAAAGAGGGTCGTATATCACTTGTAATGGAGCGCATTTGTCTCGTAGAGTACAAGCTTTAATTATAATTAAGTGCTAATTACCGGTACTAGTTAAGGAATCGACAAAATGGGCGTCGTGCTGTGACAATAGCGGCGGAAACATTTATGCCGTTTAAATGTATACACTGATGATGATGAAATCTAAGTACGATTTCATCATCATCACCAAGGAGCCTACCGTATAGGGTGGATAGGCTCTAGTCATTGTGAAGTCGGTCAATCCGCACGCGGACTGAGTGCGGAAGGACTGACTTCACAACCTTTGAATTTCTTAGTAGTCGTGCGCAGGTTTCCTCTTTTCGGTGCTTTTCTTCACCGTAAGATCGTTGGATAAACGTACATATACTTTATAGTATTCGATAATACTTTGGCACTTGGTGGGATTTGAACCTGCACCCTCCAGATCGGAAGGCAAACACCAATGTGCCACCGATGCCTACTTAGATGTACCCCATTTAAATATTATATATTTAAGTGGGGTATTTAAATTATATATTTGTTCCGCCTTAGCAGCTATGCTTTAAGAAAAGTTGTGTTCCGGGTAAACACGCAGTGAAATTACTACGTGATTTAGCATCTACGTCACAAGTCAGCAACTGGCTCTTACAGTGAATAAATTTTTTCTGCTGTCAACGCTAAAAAATGGTACAGAAACGATGACTCTACCACATTGGCTAAATTAAGTGTCTCCATATTTCTATTTAATTTAAGATCATGGTCACCTTTTAGGAGACATTACATACTCAATTATTACAGGAGACCTATGACAGTGTTCGTTTTCGAACATAACGATAATAAAGGTTTGTATCAAGATAATTATTTTTGCAATCATAGGTACTGAAATTGAATAGTATAACTCTTTCAATAAGGTTTTACATTAAACAACTGCTGGTTTAAACTATTGTATTCTACTGAGAAAATTACAGCAACACCTACGTGTGTTTATTTATATACTACATGTCAATGGTTTTTGAATGAAATAATATTTAATAGTTTAATTTAAGGGGAAATATAAAGATATTCCCAAAAGACGCTACCCTGTCCCAGTAGTTGGAAATTTATTACAACTTAATAATGAGGTGGTCACGCGACAAACGCGCACATGTTGCTAACACATAATTCAACACAATCCAGCCACCTCACCTTTTGACTTACAAAATTTACGACCTAAGGGTGATCCTCTCGCCTCCCTTTCTTCATCCTTACATGCAAGCGAGACGACACAACGATGTTTATTTAAAAACCGTTTATTGGTATTTAATTATCTTTGTGGCCAGATACAGGTTTATTTTTTCGGTTTATTACAAAATTGGAATGTGGAATATTCGATAGAAAAGTTTTGATATAAAGTTCTTATGAGAAAGAAGTAAGAGAAATTGGCTTTATGAGCTCTTTTTGTAATATTTAAGTATTCGTGAAGTTTTTAAATAGGCTGTAAGATTATAAAAAGTATCTTCAACCTTTATACTCCTTTATGTCTGAGTATAGGTATACTGTCATATACGTGTTTCAAGACTATAATGAAACACACAAAAACATTAACCAAGTTAGGTAGTCTTCAAATATCTAATAGGATACACATGGTAAGTATGTTACGTATTACCTACTTTATATTCCATAATTACAATTGGAAGCAGAAAATTAGTTTAGTATTAGTGTACTGACATTAATGAATCGCTGAGTCTTACATTTGTCGTAAAAGTGCGAATTACTTGTTTTGAGTGTTGTCAGAAACCATAAATACAATCTACAGTTAGATATTCGTTTACTTCAAAACTGTATTTTTCATGGGTACAGTAGTTATTACTATGAACTAGTTAAGTACTTACCATTACGTGGACGATATGATAGTCACATTCACTTCCCAATAAAAAAAAATGTATTACCCTTACATAATTAAATCTCCCAAACAGTAGGTATAGCGTAGGTATCTGCATTTTCTGTATTGAAACAAAAATCTAATATAACATATTTCAATACATACTTACAATGTTCTGTAGATCTTAGGACACCTGTCGACGTAATTTATACTGATTTCAGTAAAGCGTTCGACAGGTGCGATCATAAAATTCTTATTAATAAACTTTCCCAATATGGTATCACAGGGAATCTTTTGCATTGGTGCAGATCTTATCTTGCTGGTCGCTCGTCAAAGGTTGTAGTGAACGGATATGAGTCAGTTCGTTTGAGGCATCATCCGGAGTCCCACAAGGATCGCACTAGGGCCCTTATTTTTCAATATTTACATCAATGACGTGGGTTCCTGTTTCCACCATTCAAATTTCTACTTATATGCAGATGACCTTAAATTGTAAAAAAAATTAAGACAGATGGAGACTGTGGTTTGCTACAATCTGATCTAGACAGATTCACAATGTGGTGTCGTATTAATGGTATGACCTTGAACATAGAAAAATGTCATTTTATACATTTTTCCCGAGGTAAAGGCTCCTATTTTAAATCATACAAATTGAACGGCAGAGTGGTCAAAGAAGTTGATGAGATCCGCGATCTTGGTGTCCTTTTGGATAAAACACTCCAGTTTCATAAGCATGTCGACCTTAGCAAGAAAAAACTTTAAAATGTTAGGCTTCATTATACGTAATTGTAGGGGTTTTAAAAAGGCTTCAAGCAAAATTGCTGTTTTTAATTCGTTGATAAGATCTAGCTTGGAATACTGTTGTGTGGCTTGGACTCCTTACTACGTTATTCATAAACTTCGCATTGAATCAATACAAAACGATTTTTATGGCACCTGTCCTTTCAATGTGGAATGGCTAAAGAACTTCCTTCATACGATTCTCGCTTGAAGCATTTCAAAATCCTTAGTCTTGACAGGAGAAGACAGATGCTTGATCACCTATTCTTGTATAAGCTGGTTAGTGGACATCTGGATTGCTCAGGTTTATTGCAGAAAGTAAATTTTAATGTTCCATATAAAATAGCTCGTTTGTCGAGATACCTACCATTTAAAGCAAAAAGCTCAAAAAGTAATCTTGGTAATTTCTCCACTATTAACAGAATACAATCACAATTTAGTCAATTTTCGCGCTCGTCTGTAACATCCCCAGTACAATATGATATGTCATTTTCACTGCGCCAATTTAAATCTTTGTTATTAGATGCATTTCGGTCAGGAAATTAGTTTTGTTTCAGACATAATTAAATTAAATTTTGTAATTGGTAAAACTTATGTAATTTAAGTAATTTATTAAAAGGCATACATTAGTGCATGTCGTGGCAGCCTTTAAGTATAACAGCGATTTGTTATGTAATTAATAAGTTTAATTGTGAATGATATCATCGTTTGTTATGTTGGTTGTCCTTAAATAAATAAATAAATGTGTTTTAAAAACACACGTCACTATTGGCTTACCGTTAAAAACACACGTCACTATTGGCTTACCGTTAAAAACACACGTCACTATTGGCTTACCGTTAAAAATATATATTAGTATAATATTACAAGTAATTACATTGTGCACAGATTCTTCAAGTATCTGATATGAATGGAGTAGGAACATATAGGTAATTATATTCTAGTAAGACTCCAATTGAATCTAAACCAACGTACCTACCTATAAGTATTATATTCTGTTGATAAGAGTATGTAATATAGGTACCAATTCATCCTCATGTACAAATGTGGTACTTTTTTGCTTGCCGCAGATTGTGTTCCCAGGCTTAAGGAGCAAGCGACCAGCCGATAATGCGGGCTCTTTCATGGTAAGAGGTGCATAACTAGGTAACCATTGTGGTATCCAATAGGATTTCATTCCCTTAAATTGTTAAAAAATGCTAAGGATTGTGGGAAAATGCCTCTTAGTCCTTAGACAAACTGTAAAAGGAAGCCAGTAAAAACAGATCATTCGGTCGCAGTTACGAACAATAATAATATTATTCCATAATGTTTTTAAATGGCATAGGCTGGCCTTCGAGTATATGGATAACATAACAGTAAGTAGCTAATGGCTATTCATCATCAGCTCATTAAACGTCCCCACCGAGGGGCACGAGCCTACCCGTATAGGGTGATTAGGCCTTAGTCGTCCACGCGGGACCAGTGCGGATTGGACGACTTCACACACAACCTTCGAATCTCTTCGCAGGCGTGCATGAAGGTTTCCTCACGATGTTTTCCTTCACCGTAAGAGCGTCGGATAACGTACATATATTTTTTCGAAATTCGAAATACATTGGTACGTGTCGGTATTTGAACCTCAGCCCTCCCGGTAGGAGGCGACAGTCCACACCACTGAGCCACCGACGCTCTATGGCTATTAGTAGCTCAAAAATCACAAATGAGTTGCCAACCTTCAAAAAGTGTAATGGAAGTATATGAGGCGACCTTATTCTCTTTACGAAAAACAAAACGAAGGGTTGTTTAATTTGATATGTTATAAACTCCAAGCATGCTGGCTTCTATAGATTGATTCTCCAATATTTCAATACGTTAATGTGAAATAATGTAATAAGAATTGACATCGAATGTAGAGTAATCCTGAATATGGACAGGTGACGAAACTAAGTGCTCCTAAAAGAATTCAAACTAAAACTATAAAAAGTAATTTCTGAGTAATATTTTACTTTAGAACGATAACTTGAACCTCACGATAGAAATGCAGAAGTAAACCACTAAGAATGAGTGTGCCTATTGTATAATTTACTAATAAGGAGGTACTTAGTAGTTAGCTATTTCTTATTTGAATATATCTACGCATGTCACTTATATTATTATCATAAGTGTTAAAATAGCTAATCTAGATTTTATTTTCTTTATGGAGCTAGAAATATCAATTTAACAAATTCCTATTATTTCTTATTTGAAGGTAAGTACATAGAATTCTCTGATTTTTATGATATTTTAAGAAAAATACTGAAGGTAATACATCTGTGTTGAGTCATTACTACGATAACTATATTTAATAGAGATATGTGCATAAATTAATAATCCAACAATTTAGAAAAAACAACTTTTTACCACAGATCATTGTTACTTATCTTATTAGGTAATTATTAATAATTAACCCCCATCGTAATTCCCATGTCACGGTCCCCTTTAACGCGCCGAACAACGCGTGATCCTACATAATAACACATAATTACTTAATGCAATACTTAATTTGCAAGTGAATAAAAAATTTGCATCAAATCATAACCGCTACTACTGTTGTCTCTATCGCACAGCGCTGTTTCGTACCGCTAAGAGCGAGACGGCGAGTGCAAGGCGGTTGCGTTGCAGTGGAAGCATGCGTAATGCAGCGGCGGTGGGCGGGGTTTATTGCGTGGCAAAGAGCGTTCTGATTGGTCAGTAGCGCTCGGTACTGAGGGGTGCGAATGAGCGAACTTGAAAGTTTCCTAGTTGAAACTTTTCCGAAATTATACAAATTTTCTTTTTTAACTTACCGCGCAATACGTGATTGGCATTGGGAGAAAATCACTTGTAGGTAGGATTCTGATACTTAGAGCTGTCTAAGCTAGCTAAGAAAGTTGTTAGGCAAGTACCTATCTATATATAGGAACAAATATAACTAACAAAATTATGATTTAATAATTATAAGTTTAATCCACCTACATTCCTTAAAAAGTTTAGGTAGGCTAATTAATATACAAGAGCACAAACTTTATAAAAAAAAGATTATTTTAATACCTGCCTATTGAACAATTAGCAGAGTTTGACAAGCCTCAGGTAATATACCTAAGCCCATCTAAATAATTTACTGATAATTTATAGTAGATCATTTAATAAAAGTTATTATTATTATTATCTAAATTAAATATCTAGGTATCCCATAAAACACTATCGCAATACCTATCCATGATTTAAGAACCTATTGATTTTGGATTGTGGCTTGGTACCAAGGCGTAGTCAGGATTTTTAAAGTAAGAGCTATTTACATTTTCTTTTAATATTAACTGTGTGTTTCGTTACCTATTTTTTATTATTTACATTGAAATTGTTCTTTTATGTAATTGTTTCCGTGATTAAGTTCCTAACAAAATAGCCGTAGATTATAATTTGAAGTGAGGCAAAAGTAATGTCTGAAAGTGAAAATCTTAAAATATAGTGTCAGTGGGCTGGTCACCTTCGTCGTAGAACCGAGGACCGGACGCGTTCTGGAGTAGAGATCGCTTCTTGGCAACCGTAGCAAATGACATCTTCTGAACCAATGAACCGATGACTTGCGAAAGTTCACTGGTGGATGCTGGATGAAAAATATGAGGACTGGGATATCTGACGTATAATGAAGGAGACTTACGTCCAGACGTGGACTGTGATTGGTTGAAGAGACAGAAATTAATATCTTAACGGATTTGTTTTCAGTCACAAAAGTTTATTAGGTACTTTGTATAATTTTCTGGTACTAGATAAGTTTGTCTACATAGCAGCATTCATCTCATCTATGTCCTTTATACATAACACCTACTTAACTACATACTTAGCCTTTTTTATTTTAGTTATTGTGTAAACATGTTCCATAATGAGAGGCACAAGCTTTCAACCTCACTGCGATTTCGCTTTGGGATCATTAAAGTAGCCTTACTCTATAGTGGAATCCTTCTAGTCTAGGCTTCCTTCAACAATTTGTAGATGACGGAATTCGAAAGGTTACTTACCACGTTCGCTATACGAAAGGATGCACCATGGGTATGAGTTTAGCTTAGATCACAAAAGATGCTCCTTGCATCCCATTCAATATTTTTACTTTATTCTTACTACCATTAATGGCTACAAGACCTGGTAGACCGGGTTCTTTGGTTTAGGCAAACGACAAGTCCAAGAGAAATGTAGACACTAGACCTAAATGATTTGTGATGAACAAACCATTTATGTCTAGTAATTTTAATCGGGATGAAGTTAGTTGTTTATTATTGTTATTAACAACCCAAAACAAATTTACTGTCCCTAACACTTAATAGGTACATAATACCAAACCAACAAATACTAATCCACGTCTATGGCCATGGGGAGATTGGGTCGTAACCCACCACACGAACCCAATGCACATGCATTGAGTAAGATGGGCCTCAGATTTGCAAACGAGCATAAAATGTATCAAACTTCGAGCCTACATTATAATATAACCCTCCCAGTAATACCCTAACATTAAGGCTATCATGTTTGCATGTTTGGGAAAAATAGCAATCCGGTACTCACCTTCATAAAAATATCTACACTTCCTAAGTCTACCGACTCCTACTTCAACAAATTCTACATACCTATGAATAAATTAATAAAAACTTGTCCTGACCAGAAACTAAAATTCGTATTACCCATGCATATTTACTGATAGGTACCTATGTAGAAATTGTTGAAGACAGAGTCGGTAGAGTTAGGCCGTAAAGATTCAGAAGCTTTGCTCTACATAAGATCTCATCATACTCACTTCTTTTTCACAGGACAAACCTTATGTGGTCGTCTTGGCAACATTTTACATGAAATGTTTTGGCGGAACAGATGTTTTAGGAATAAATTCACGCAGCAGTGGCGCCATGACTTCAGCGGTTTCAGTTCTGTAAACCTGCCTTGTCGGAGCGCCCCTAGGTGGCGCTGTTACGTATTTTATTACCGTGTACTTGGACGTAATTCTCCCGTGTTACGCTAGGCATGTCGATCCTCCGCCTTTTTATGCAGCCTCGACCAACGACCTTCCAAAATCGTGGGTCTAGGCCAAATGCGTCGTTTGCCAAGCTTGACAAAACTTCACGAGGTGTTACACTTCACGTGAAGTATTGAGTCTTATAGGTAGAGCTAACGTAACGTGACGTAATACTAGTATAAAAGTAGTATGCATTTCTATGTTTCTATAAGTGTTGAAGTTGGTGGATGTAAGGAATTACACTTATATATTTATTCATGAGGGATGTACTTTATTTTGTGCTTGGAAGGTTGGAGGGCACTTTGTACGTTTTAATATCTCCATAGTAGTGTTGTTTGCAAAATTGTAGTGTTTTATCATGGCTATAATTAAAATGGTAACATGGCTATAATACTTACACATTTTTATGCCATATTCGATCGGAGCTAAGCTTGACAACGCACTCATAGTTTCTTCGGGGTAACGATTATCCACGTGTGATAATTCGATAACCATCAGAGGAATCGTTTATTTGTTTGTCTAACCATGAATAAAAAATAAAATAAAAGGCGGCCTTTGCCCTAAGTGGACTTTACACGCTTGTTCAAAATGACTCTTCTTCCTAATCCTGGTACGTGTCTCAATTTAACTGAAGTCACATAAATTTGACGACAATTTCAATTCTTCAAGGATATACACTAGTATATATCCTTATATACTAGTGTATATCCTTGTACTAGTGGATATGCATTGTATTTATTGATATTTGGTTTTATGATTGAAGATCCAAGAAAAACTGAATTAGGCACCTGTACTTACCATTCAACTCAACCAATAATCCCATAACGTCGTCCTTTAATTGTTTGTTCATGTTTACAGGTGCAATAAATGTATTCATCATCAGCCTATAACGGCCCACTGAAGAGTACAGGCCTTCCCGCATATCTTTATTTATTATAGGTACTAACATTTTCCCACGGCCAATACTACCTATTAGAATACTTTTAATCGTTTGTAATCATTGTGAACATTCTAAAAAGTTATGTATACAAAATACATTGGGTAGGTATGGTATGCGTGTGGACCGAAGGACCAGTCCAGGGATTCGCAAAACTACATACCAATATTAGCAATATTAGAGCGTCGGTGGCTCAGTGGTGTGGGCTGTCGCCTTCCTACCGGGAGGGCTGAGGTTCAAATCCGGACACGTACCAATGTATTTTCGAATTTTCGAAAATATATGTACGTTATCCGACGCTCTTACGGTGAAGGAAAACATCGTGAGGAAACCTTCATGCACGCCTGCGAAGAGATTCGAAGGTTGTGTGTGAAGTCGTCCAACACGCACTGGGCCCGCGTGGACGACTAAGGCCTAATCACCGTATACGGGTAGGCTCGTGCCCCTCGGTGGGGACGTCTAATGAGCTGATGATGATGATGACATACCAATATTAATTAGTAGAGAGTTTTAAAACGTTTCCAGTCTTCGGGAGAACGATTCAGATATCTCTCTACTACTACTACTCTAGGTCTTTTTTGTCCCTTATCTAATCCATTAGTGTGATGTAATATTGGTGATAAATTCAACCAATTTAATGCTATTTTTTTACTTTGATCTCTTCAATACTAGTGTGGCTTCGGCGAGGAGTGCTATGAGCAGGAATTTTTTTGAAAGTACCTACCTAAATTTAAGTAATTTATGTTGTGTTGGCTCATTTGTTGTATTTTGTTTAGTTTTATTAAGCTTCGGTGTTCTTTTCTATGCAATCTTTATTTGTGAGGACCTATAATTGGCTACCTGTTGTTATATGTGTATATTTTCGTGTTTCGTTGCTGTTGGTCCTCCTATGAAATAAATAAATAAGCTTTGAGCCCAACAGTATCGACCTTCTTATTTTTTTATAACTTTAAGAAATAAAGATCCAAGAATTTTCGAACTTCTAAGCTCTGGCTTGGTACCTTATTCAATTATGAAATCACTGACTTCCAAATCTTGTTAATTACTGAAAAGATGTAAAGTAATCTGAAATATTAAATATTTGCCAAGTCTTTCACTCAATGCTCCCAAAGCGTAGAGTTTCGAAAGAAAGTTTTTCTCAAAGAATTACTAAAAACAAGCCTACTTCCCCATTAAATTTAGACAGCGTCGATCGTTATTAGTTTAAATTACTTTGAACATGGTAGATCCAAGAAAAACTAAACTAATCAATACAAACGTGTAAAAGTCCTTTAAATTCTGCACCTACAGTCAATCTTCAATTGTTTTCAGTTACTCCAACCATACTCGATCCAAGGCATGTGAAATTACTTCCTGATTGATTTCTTTGATCGGGATGCTGCTGTTCATCGTATATAGCACTTTCTAACTCAATTTAAGGACAGACCAACGTTGAGTCTTGTTCAAGAATACGGGCCTTAAAACATCGTAGATACCAAAAAAGTGAACCACCAAATTATTGCCTAGGCTTCCACTCAATGCTGTCAAACATGGTTTATACTTACTTGAAACAACAAGTCCAAGGAGAACGAAAATACTATAAACATAACAAACATTTCAGTTTATGATGCCAAAGCTTCGACTTCCATTTATTTTTTATCACTTCAAACTTCTTATATTAAAGAAAAAACTGCTAAACACTTGCCTAGTCCCCACTCAATGCTCTCACAGAATCGACCTTCAATTGTTTTTAATTTTGGCAAACTTACAATCCCCGGCGTCTCGAGGAAAGTAAGAGTTGAGTTACCATTAGTCAAAGTGTCGGCCCTTGTCAGAGCTCGCCCAGGGCAATACCGCTTAGCGCGGTGACGGGTGTGCTGTTATTAAGTACATGTGTACTTAATAGCATTCCAGCTATCTTTTTGGTGTGACGGAATGTTCGAGAAGCATCGCGGGTATGTTGTAGTGTGCGCGTTTATGTAGACATGTCTTAGGTATATGGTATTGGGGTGTATATATAGAGAGAAATTGCATGTATTTACTAACGTAGTCTGTTTCTACATCATTGGATTATAGGGTAGATACTGGGGTGTAGGTACACAAAGCATTTTCTTTAATGCTGTAAGCATTAAGCTGTAAGGATCGAAATATATTTGAGTAGATATCATATATTTTGCTATCCCAAATATTTTAGTCAATAAACTACACCAAAAAGCGTTGCGATCTTTTAAGGCTATTTGACTGCAAGAATTCGTTTATATGAACAAAATTAATTTGAAATCAAATAAAAATTATTGAATTATTAGTTTATTGATACTTTGGACGTGCTTCTTCTGCATTCCAGCACCTGGAAATAAATACATTTCATTAATTCATAAGTTTATTAAGCATAACAGAGTCTGCTGTTTTCCTTTTGAAAGAAACTGGGTAGAGTGAATTTGTGGGTACCTTAATTTTATTAACTATTTTTCTCAAAATGATAGTTATGATTTTGGTATAGGATAACTTTATTATGGGTGGGAAGTTGAGACAGGCAGTAAAATACTCAATGTACTGCGTGTCTCACTGTCCTGGATGGACACTGTGACTAATCATCTTTGCGTGTAAGTAGATTGTTAGTATCAATGAGTTATTCTAAAATTTCCTTAACTTTGTATCCTTTCTTTTTTCTATTTTAAGTAAAATGTGCATACTAGGTGGTAGGCTCGATACTGAGTCGTCTAGGTAGGTACCACCGCAGTGCCAGATATCATCCCGTGAAACAGGAGTGTTATGCACTTTTTGTTTCGGGATGTATGTGGAGCACTGTAGCTAGTGAAATTACCGGGTATAAGAGACCTAAAATCTGTTGTGTCGGGTGACGGGCGCAGTGCGGCATTGATGGAGGATAATAACTGTATATCAGTTGTTGGTCTCCTTTAATGCCGCTCTGTCATGGTCTGGCGTATCACTTACCATCAGGTGAGCGTCCAGACCGTCCTATACACTTATAACATAAAAAAATACTTCAAACTCTAGTTCCTAAAATACAGACTGACCTAGTTTAGGGACCTAATGGTAAGGGTTGACCTGTAAATGTTTTTACTAAATAAAGATTTTATCATTTATTGTTTTTTTTATTCATCATTCTGGGTTACTGGTGACGTGATTGTTGAAATTTCGCGTTATAGACACCTTTTATTTATAAATAACAAAAATCCTTTTAAAGAATGCATAACCCGCTTAAAATGTATCAAATTAACATTTTTAAATTTGTAATTTTTAAAAATTCTACAATTAAGCACTGTATCATCATCATCATCATTAAACGTCCCCACCGAGGGGCACGAGCCTACCCGTATTGGGTGATTAGGCCTTAGTCGTCCACGCGGGCCCAGTGCGGATTGGACGACTTCATACACAACCTTCGAATCTCTTCGCAGGCGTGCATGAGGTTTCCTCACGATGTTTTCCTTCTCCGTAAGACGTCGGATAATACATATATTTCGAAAATTCGAAAACACATTGATACGTGACGGGATTTAAATCTCAGCCTCCTGGTAGGAAGGCAGTCCACACCATTGCCACCGATGCTCTATCTATTAAGCATATCTATGGTAAGTGGCAACTGTTACTAAGAATACACTCTGTAGTTTATGGATGTTGACAGTTAGCGATCGACCCGTGTATTCTTTTGTGGAAGCATTTGTTTAGCACCGGACTATTTATACGAGTTGCGATAATAGACACTATACTAAGAGATACATCTATTCAGATCACTAATGTTAGTGAAACTAATTAAAAATCCTGGTACCTATTTGGTGTCTAATGAAATAACCGGCAAGAACGAAAGTTAGCT